>VMRN01000016.1:720812-773413 GCA_010277015.1 Poeciliopsis turrubarensis
GAATGAATGAATGAATGAATGAATGAATGAATGAATGAATGAATGAAGATATTTTTTTGAGATACATATGCTTGTCACCTATTTCATTATTTTTATTTTGATCTTCTTTGACAGTCCAAATTTTCATTCCACTTCACAACCGTGTCATGTGTTGTTTGGGTCCATCCCGGGAAAAACGCTGGACAAAGTTAAAAGGGGAAAGATGGCATTTACATTATTGAACTCCGATTGACCAAAAGTTCAAATACGGACACAAACACATAAAGAAGGCGCACATGCCTGTCGAACATGCATGTCCACCTCAGGCAAGTGAAGGCGACATAATGGAGGAAGAACTGAGAGGGGACAGGAGAGCACTTGGCATTTTGGGCACACACACTTACTGTGTTAGGGTTAGCTGGAAAAGGTTGCGTGTTAGTGTGTTTGACAGTCCTCCGATGGTTGCTGCGATGTTGACATTAGTGGACCAGGACACATCACCTCTGCTTTGGGAAAAGGCCGACGGTGTGTCTCCCCCCGAGCGCAGCAAGCGGTTCTCTGTGTGCAGTTTTACTACAGATTTCCTGTCTTTGGTAAAATAAATAAAAAAAAAACAACCAAAACAACAGTGTTATTTAAACCGTTTGATCTTAAAAAAAGAAATGCTTAAATAAGAAAAGTCAGGGAATATTTGATGAATGACGCGCATGTTTGACTTCTGTTAAAGGTGCAATGAATGTGAATCAATCGGCCTACTTCCAAATAAAACTTCTCTTCTTTTAACAGCTAGATGAAGTTTAATTACAGTTCAAAAAAGAGGCATAAATTGTCAGGGAAATGGCAATAAACATCTCAATTGTACTCGAGCGAAGTTGAATACTTTGCATGCTGAGTTGTTCTGTTCATTGGCTACAACTACATCAGCCTTAAGAAGTTTAGCTTACTACTAGCATGTTTTACTGCAGCATTGCATTACCACTATCGCTAACTCAGCTAAGATAAAAAAAAAATAAAAAAAATGGTACTAAGATAGTTATGAACATTTTTACTCTAATCTAGCACGGCGGGACGTAAACCTCTTCCCTGAAAACCCCAGCTAAGATGCATGGCGTACTACACATCTTCTTAGCCTCAAAAGCTAAGAACACATTCTTGCTAGCAAATTTAGCATTGGCGGTATTGCTAATGTAGTTGAAGTTGGGTCTCAATTAAATTAGGTTGGATTTAAATTCGTGTTCCAACGCAGAATCTGTCTCAACCACAAGTCTGCTGACATTTCTAAGCATTTTCAGTCATGATTTAAAATGTACATACTTCCAACAACTATTCAATCCTCTCCTGGGAGGTTTTACTTCTGCCTTATTTTTTCATCATGTCGACTCAGGAAAAGTAGGCGAGTGAATGTAGACAGTGAGATGCCAACAACAAGGCGTCTGAATGAATAATGCAACTCGGATGTCAAGGAAACGTCTGTGGGAGGACGCATGGATGCTCTCGGTCATGCCACGCAGTCGTTGCAGCGGAGGAAACACAATCATACGCAGTAAAATAATGAGGAAAATTCTTAGCGGCCGTCTTCTTTTTGTACATGCAATTGTCTGTATTTTCCATCTGCGCGCGCCTCAGATGCGTTTGTATCCGCACATATGCGTGATGTCTCTCTTATGTGGTGTGGAATGTCAGCCACGTCTCGTCACATTAAGGAGCAGGGAGGAGAGAGCTTCCCAGCCTTGTCGCTCCAGCAAAGGCGATCCTGCAACACTTCAGCTGCAGCAACACCCAGCTGGGCCATTCACCATTATCGCAAAAAAGGGCCTGAGCCACACATATGGGCGAAAAAATAAAAAATAAAGAATGGCCTGAGGGCCAGAAGTGGCTGCTGAAGAATCTTCCCTCGCTCTTTAAATAAGAACAATAGAGTGGACACAGAGAGAAAAAAAAATCACTGCTTCTTTTTTCAGCAATTTTTTATTATTTTTTATATGTCCACTCTGTTGTTCTTATTTAAAATCTCTGCTTCAGTTTTTTTCAATGGGCTGCACAGTGGCAAAGTTGGTAGTACTGTTGCCTTGCAGCAAGCAGGTCCTGGGTTCAATTCCCGTCCTTCTGCACAGAGTTTGCCTGGTCCAAAAACATGACCGTCAGGTGTGTGTGCATGGATGTCTGTGTTGTCCTGCAACAGACTGGGGACCCTGGACAGAAAATGGATGGATTCTTCTTTTTTCAATCAATGCCAAGGAAACTACATAACAAAGTCTAAATGTAATTATTCAGCAACTAGCAAGAAGGCCCTCGGTTTGAATTGCAGGTTGGGGACTTTCTGCATGGTGAGTGCAGAAACTCCCCACTGCTTTGGTTCTATCTCTCTCTCACTCTCAGGTTTCCAGAGTCCAAAATCATGACTTTTAGGTTAATTGGCCTCTACATTGTCTGCAGATGTGAGTGTGTGTGTGTGTGTGTGTGGTTATTTGTAGAGTTTTGTCTTGTTGGCCTGCGATGAATGTCCAGAATCGACCCTTCTCCTCGCTAAATAACCACTCCAGTCGAGCAAAGTGAGGAAAACTTTGTTTTTGTGTTGCCTGCACCTCTTTTTTTAGAAAAATATTTCATAGAATGTTTTTTTTTGTCTCAGTATCGATGCATCCATTGAACCGTCTGTCCCTCTGCTCACCCGTCGGTGCCTTGTCTATCTCTGTATCTGTCTCATGTCCAGCCTCAAGAACCTCTGACCCAAGCCGCCCCACGGCTCATCCAACATCTCCATCTTTGGGCATGTTGGCTGCAGGTGGATGTTGCAGGTCTGTCACAGGGCAGCAAACATGTCATCTGTCATCGGTAAGGGGCGGAGAGGGGGGAAGGGTTGTATGGTGAGAGGGGATGAAAGTGGCTGTCACACTGTCTCAGTATCATATGCTGGATGCTGGTCAGATGCACAAGATTGAGAGATATTAAACCTGCTAAAACAGGAAGACTGCAACCTCAGATATTTATACTGTCTGAAAATTAGCAGCTCAGTTACTAAGCCATTGAGTTTTGACAAATCAACGACATTTACTTCTACACCAGGTGCTGCAGACACAGTGAGGTTTATAAAGGTTTGAGTTCCCTCTCTGGAAACTGAATTAGATTCAAGTCACTTTTCAATTACATCGTTTCTAGTTTTGGACTATCTTAACATAATCAAAGCAACAGTTGTAGCCTGGATATTTCTGTCTGTGATGGATCTTGAAGCTCCGATTCTCAAACCTTTCTCTTCTACACTTTTTCTGTCCACTCAACTTTCCATTAATATGTCTGAATACAGCACTCTGTGAACAACAATTATCTTTATGAATAATCTTTTGTGTCAGTGACTGTCTGCTGGCCATCTGTCAAGTCAAGTCGATTGTGTAGACCATAAAATTGCCCAGAATTATTATTATTATTTTTTTTGTTATTGATCTCTTGTAATATTCAGATTTCCCAAGCAAATGAAGTTTACATCATCATTAATTACGAGCCACAATTATCACGTATAGCAGAAAGAAAAACTGTGTGACATTGATAGTTTATTGGTTTCCCTTTCAGATTTATGACTAAAAGACATTACGTTTTGAATAATATTAAGATTTATTGATGCATATAGAGATACCTTAGTGCAATTTAGTGAAATGCTGTGAAATGAAACCAAAAATTGCTTCAACTAAAGTCAAACAAATTCAAACAGCAGTGACTCTAAGAGTACATGTATGTATGGTTGTCATTCATCCGGTGTACATAAAGCTTCTTTCTAGAAAGATTGGCCTCAGACGTGGTATTTGTGGACGAGGAGAGAGACTTGAGAAAAAATAAATTAAGTCTTCGTTTGACGATGACATACCAAACTTTAAAGCTACCCCAAAATCTGCTCCCTTGCATTGTGTTTGCATGTTGAACAGTCTTTGTTTAGACTCAGAATTTCTCCTGAGAATCGAAGAGATCCGTCTTTTTCTTTTGGTCCCCATCCTGTCCAGATGAATAACACGCTCACACACCACTGGGCACGTCATTGACTTTCCCTTTACACGCATCATGCCCTTCTGTTGTACACTTCTATTGATCCTGCACACTTTTTCCTCTTCTTTCTTCATCTAAAAAAAAAAAAAAAAAAAATGCAGGCACAGCTCTTTGGTGGCATTTTCTTCTGACGTCGAGCGAGATAGAGGGGTCGGACAGGTCTCCGTTGGCCATAGCGCAGCTGTCGTTACAGGTTAGTGCAGGCGCGAAATGGCCGAGCAAGACGTGGAGACGAATGAATAAGTAAGAGGCTGCAGACTGGACTCATGTTAAATGTAGAAAGGCTAACGGATCGCCCCACTGGTGAGCTGACTCGGTGTGTGTATGCGCGTGTGCGAATGCACATGTGAAACCGCAGAGGACCTGCTGCAAGTCCCGCAGAGCTTCCGGTTAGCACACACACCACCAGAGCGGGACACAGACACGAACACAAACACACACACACACACAGGACCCTGGAGAGAGGCCTAGAACCTGCCTGTCAGCTGCTGTTAGATCACACTGCATTTGGCTGACACCACAAAACACACACACACACACGCATACACACGCAAGCACACACACAGACACTGAAATGGATCAAAGGTTTCTGATTTGGATTCCAGAAGCTAACTTGCATCATTATTAAGTTAGAATTACAATGCTTAAATGAGTCACAATATGAATTTTGTCAAACTCAAGGCCTGGGGGCCAAATCCGGCCCAGCGCAAGTATATATGCGGCCCTCCAGACTCTAGAAAGCCACATGAATAGAACTTTCAATATGAAAGTTTTGTTCTTAAATATCTACATGCTACCAAATAAGTTCATGAAAAGATGGATCCAAAGAATGCAGAGGCAACTATTTATTAACATTTTATCAGATTGCTGATGGGATAGTTTTATAAATATAGAACCAGTCCTTAAAGACATTCATCATCTTGATATGGCCCAAAAGAAAAATGAGTTTTTGTCCATTGAGAGATTTAGCATGGAAACCAAAATCAAACATCCAGAGTTTTCCTTTACTGTAATTGTTTTATATGTTCTATGGTTTTGTGGGCACAAATAACACAAATCTAACAAATCTGTGAGCGTTTAAATACCAGGAGTCTTGATTACTGAATAAGAAACATATGACTGGTTGCAGGTGCGAAGAAAGAGAAGGAAGCAAACAGACCAGCTGAAGGAACGAGACTAATAAACATGAAAGAAGTTCTTAAGTATTTCAGAGAAATACGAAAGAAAAGTCTGCATTAACAGCAGAGTGAACCAATATGAGATCTAGGTTGAGGATAAAAAATAATGAAATAAAAAACCCAAACACCACGAGGACGATGACCGTCACTGACAAACATAAAAAAAGACTTAAAGGGATGTGATTATTTTTTGTAAGACACTGTAAAGACTGAGCTTCATCTCAGTGATCTCGCCTAATTTCTGCGTCCTACGATCCACATTCCTCTCGCGTCTCTGCTGTTTCTATCTCCACGTCACCTTTCCGTAAAGCTGAAACAAACCCACCTTGACCTGTTCCCGGAGGTGCGACTCCGTGTGCACGAGAGGAAGTGCACAAGGAAGGAAGGCTAACACGACGAGGACGAAGTACAGACGTACAGTGGATGCACACACAGGAGGAAAGTGGTGGCCTTTCCTGTGCCTGCTCAGGGAGAAGATAGGCCTTGCTTTGTTAAATGATTTCTTCCAGCTGAACTCTTCTCCCAATATCAGTCAGAAAGAGATCGCAGAGAGAGAAGAAAGATTGCATGTACACCCAGAGTTGCCTGGGTCACCTTGGCATTCGACTGGCAGCGTAAATCGATTCATTTATTGCCATCCCAGTAACCATCCAGGTTAACCTTGTCACTATAGGTGCACTGACGAGCCAGAGTTACAGTCACGACCCCTCTCTGGGTATCCTTCACATTTTTTCTGAATTTATCTCAATATTTTACAACTTCCTAGAAAAATAAATCAGTAAAAAGTTCGTGTGAATCATTTAGTTTGTCTCTTTGACAGATGTGCAGAGCATCTGAGGTGAAAATCAAAATTAACACCGCTGTCAGAGACAGAGTACGTCACCCTGACTTGGAGCTGCTTTGTGTCACTCTGCGACCAGACAACCTCCCAAGAGAGTTTACCAACATCTTTTTGTGCATAGTTTATGTATCGCCCGGCGCTAATGCAGCAAGAGCAGCAACTCAAACCTTGGACTGCGTCCAACATCATCTTCAGAACAAACCGGATGCCCCTGTGTTCATCCTTGGAGACTTTAAGCACTGCGGTTTAAACAAGTTTCTGCCTGTTTTTTTTTTTCCAGTACGTGAAGTGCAGTACAAGGAACTCTAACATCGAAGATAAATGTTATGGCAAAGATGCATATTCAGCTGATCATAATGTAGTTTGTCCACTCCCTGCTTATCGGTCAGTTTTAAGGCAGCGGACAAGGCTGCTATTAGAGCAGCACAAAAAGATCTCAATCGAACGTCTGAGTCAAACACCAAGGCAATGTGGGACTCTGACCGAGGCATGACCAATATGGCTTCCCACTGGAAGGCCCTGGCTGCACGAAATGAGAACGCTA
Organism: Poeciliopsis turrubarensis; assembly: GCA_010277015.1. Classification (NCBI taxonomy): domain Eukaryota; kingdom Metazoa; phylum Chordata; class Actinopteri; order Cyprinodontiformes; family Poeciliidae; genus Poeciliopsis; species Poeciliopsis turrubarensis. The sequence goes on from VMRN01000016.1 coordinate 727,390, forward strand.
AAGCAAATGATTTAAACAGTTTTTATTTATGGTTTGAAACTGATGATTCCAAGGAGTGTTGGCAAATATTAGAAAATGTAAATTGTGGGTGTGACAGCAGAATTGTAATTGATTTACAGTCAGTAGTTAAAGGTTTTAAGGGTTTAAACTCGCGAAAAGCGACCGGGCCAGACAATGTGTCTGCTTCAAGGACTTTGCAGAGGAACTTTCTCCAATTAGGCTTAAACTTCCTCATATCTCTGTGGACACTCATTTGGTGTCAAGAAATCTATTGTCATTCCAGTTCCAAAAATTGCATGTCCTCAAACCGATTTCGATTATCATCCTGTATCGCTCATTTCTATTGTAATTAAACCATTTGAGGAACTCATGTTGGAGCTACTTAGTGGAAGTCGTCTAAGGCTTCCACTTCTGGATCCCTTCTAATTTGCTTACGCTAGGAGGCACTGTACCAGTGAGTGATGCACTGAAGTATCTGGAGAACTCCACATCATCTGCCAGACTTCTTTTTGTCGATTTTAGTTCGGCGTTAAAATCCATTCATATAAACATTCTTCTCTCAACCCAATCAGTTTACAATAGACTTTTCGGTACAGTTATTCTGAGTCTTTTAACAGACAATCCAGACACACATAAAGATGCCATAGATAAGTTTGTTCTTTAGCTGCAGATAACTCGAAAACTGTTGAATTATTTCAGGATCTGAAATCAATCAATAAATAGCCAAACATGGCTGCCCCATCAAACAGGTTACATCTTTTATATATTTAGGTGTGTGCATATACGGCAGTTTGACTTGGCGCACACAAGTCTCTATTTTCATGAGACTATCATGAGGATGTGCTGTATGTGAATGGAAATGGTTGTTGGGATGTACTGCCGATCTGAAATTTTAGGTGTTTTGTACTTTTTGCTTTTATGTATTTAATTATGGCTATTGTCCTTTTTGGATGTGCTGTTCTTATTGTATTTACAGTTTTTGCCCCTGCTTCCGAGGGCACTTATGTGACTGCTGGCTGGTTGCCAGAGCAGATAGCCCAACTAATTAATATAAATAATTTAACAAATTAATGGCCTACCTCTATAATTTATAATAAAAGTGAAATAAATGCTTTACATAGCATCATTTCAATGTAATCAATATGCTATTATATTCCAGATACTAAATGTTATTAAACCATGAGAATCTCATATTTGGTTGTGATCTGGAAAACAAATGGGAAGCTTCTCATGCCTGTCACCCTGTGTCTGCAGGAATGATAAGAACCTGAACCTTTAACATGACATAATCCAACAGATATTAACCAAAAACTAAACTCAGCAATTCATCAGATTTTCCGAGCATAAACCTACTTTGTGTGTTGTACACATTTGGTAGCAGTACTTCCCTCTACCGCTAGATGGAGGTGTGATACTGCCACAACATCCAGCTGATTTCTGACCCATTACAGAAGGTTGCCTGACAGAGCTGGGGCAAACTGCAAGACTGAGGAGGAGTAAATTATATAAATTGTGCATCCATGACAGTTTCCGAGTTGATTCATCCAAAACAGTGAAAGAAAACTGGTTAAATTCTGAACTGGAAGCATAAATATTAATTAAGGAGCGAATTCGTAGCTTGTTATTCCTCCTATTGTCAATATCAACTTTAATCTCACTTTATAGGGCTATTCCTCCCCTAGCCCTATGTATAATACCAAATATGGTACTATATTTAGTTAGTGGTTAAATATTCGACAGATAAACATCTGCAACATCTGTTTTCAGGGATTACACGTACAGTTGAGACCCAAACTATTCATACCCTTGAAAAGCTTCAAGGGTATGAATACATTACCCTTTTGGAGTGGACGAGCCAGAGTCCTGTCTTGAATCTGACAGAAAATCTGTGGAGAAAGTGAAAGATTAGGGTGATGGGAAGGTGTCGCTCCATACGCAAGAACTTCAAAGAAGTAAGAACGCGCCATTTTAAATCGAAATCCGCAGTGACTGATTAATATTAAACAGTATGTTTATGCGTCACACACATAAACATATGTGACAAAACATGCCTGTATGTTTTATGTTAAGAGTTATCAAAATAAAAATATCCTGCCTAATGTATATTACTCATTTAGATTTCCAATAAAGTATTACCACTATACTAACATCAAATATGTTGAATGACATATAGTTGTTCCCAAATAGTTGGCTTAATACATAGTAAGCTTCAAACACACCTGAAGTGAAATAATGACCAGCCCGACTGTAAGTATACAGTATTGCAAAATTGTTTGTGGTTAGTATGTCTAAGTGGGGAAACTGAATTTAAACACAATACTTTAAACAGTGATCTCAGACAAACAAACAAAAAGAATTGGGATGCATTAATTCAGAAGACCTTAAGGTAAGTTTAGGAGTAAGTTTTGTGATGCAAAGGGCGAAATGACATTCAGGTTTACGGCAGAGTTCAACCAAACAGCGAATCAGTCGAGTTACGAATGCTTTTTGTGAAGCAACTTTAGGCATTCAGGTCAGACCGCTCTGTCAACAAATAAACCAACAGAGACCTTTTCATTGCTGTGCTCAATCAATCTGTTTAGTTGAACTGGTTCCATAACGCCATTTCTCATTGACGGATGACATATGGCTGAAGCTCACACCCCTCTGACACTAATACACAGGCCATTCGCACACATGTTCCTGTTCCGCAGTAAAAAATTAGTGGGTGTGCCGCAGCATATGTCTGCTACTGGACCCTCCAATCTGAGCATTTGTCTCTTGCACTCAGTGTACGTGTGCGTGTGTGTGTGTGTGTGTGTGTGTGTGTGTGCGATAAATTTTTTGAATGGCATATGCTCGGAAAATACATGTGTCAGCAAACGCAGGGCATCCGCTGACATATGTCGACGCGTAGCCTTCTGTGTTTACACGTACTGTTTTCTCTGAGCAAGCCGGCGTTTGTATGAATTTTGCTCACGGAGAGCTGCGCTCATTTGTATTCAGCCCCAAAGCACTTTCTTGGGCCGTCTCGCTGATTAGAGATCAGAGACGAAGAGGAGTGAAACAGTGGACGCTGAGGAAGACAAAGAGAGACAAAGATAGAGAGATGGGGGTGAGGCAAAACACAGAGGTCCTCCCTCCTTTTGTAAACAGTTTGTTAATGTCTTTAATCCCATTAGGCAGGGGCCCTTCATGTAACATGCAGTAATACAGGGTTGCAGTGCGCTATCCCTTTTCTCTCTCTCCCTCTCTTTAACTTACACACACCCAGACTCTCTCACAAACATACACTCTGCTTCACCCAGGAAATGAAATTGATTTGCCCTCATAAACATTTGATAAAGCTCTAATGCAGCACCGCGAGCAGCTAAGAAGGCCCGAGGAGTGGACCCATGCAAAATGACATGCAAATCAAATGAGCGTCGTATATTTCCCGGCATAATTTGCCAACAATTATTGTTTTGACCCGGCTCCTCAGTCGACAAAAGAAACCTGCTCCCTCTGAGGAGCAGGAAATCAGCTTTTCAAGTGCTCTTGTGTTTGAAGAGCCGGAGAGCAAGGCGAGGCGTGTTTGCCAGAGCTCCGCGGAGGAAATCAGGCGTGGGGTGATTTCACACAAGAAGCGAAATCACAGCAAAAGGCCACGGCCACTTGTTCGCCTCCACGTGCGACGCGCTTAAAAAGAGCCGCGCTTGATTCAGTGTTTTCCTCAGATGGAGAAAGAAACGTTGAAAAAAAAAAAAGCAGTTTGAATTCGGGGGCTTGAAAACAGCTTGTTCACGTTTCACTTTATTTATGTACGGCAAAATAGAAGCGCCCGTGGCAGTCACGGCAAAAATTATTCACAGTGGGCACATAAACGTGCATGGGAATACAATAGCGTCAGCATGCAAGAGAGGAAACACTGAAGCAGGTGCACTTCTCTTCTGCAACACAATTACATGCTTTCGCAGGACTATTGACAATAAAAACTTCAACCTAAATATGTCACTGATGTTATTGGACGTTTATTTGACTTCCTGCCACTTCAGAACTACATTCTTCAATTCACTCATGTCTTATAAATGAATGTTTTACGCTTGTTTGTTTGCCAGTGATCATCCCGGATTTTTAGTTCTCATGTGTTTCTTTGTGAAGTTCACACAATGCATGTGTCATTTCTAGACATTTTCCACCACTGTCTAAATTCAAGTGTGTTTAATCAGACTCACCTGTTCCAGATCCAGTAATCACTCCTTCCATTGGATATGTAGTCAGTTGTCATTCTCCTCTATAAGGTTCCCCTGCCATAGTTCTTGTTGCTGCCTTGTATACGTTGGACCCTTTGCTTGCTATTCTGCCCTTCTCCTGCCTGTGTGGGTTTCTGCATGGAGATAACATCTTCTCCCCATGCATTCCAGTGGGTTATTTCCAGGTAAAGTCCAAAGACATGCATTTAGGAGGGAGATGGTTGCTTTTTTTTGGTGCTTCCATAAATAGAATATGAGTTTTGTAAATCTAGGATGGTAAGTAGCCAATAGAAAAATCCAGATACATTTGATCACAATAAGACTTTGATGTGAAGATGGTCGTGGGGGACTAATTTTCCGTAAGAAGACTGAAGAATATCCCTTTGTCAGGACATTCAAATCGGCACTTTGAAGTGTAACTGACTTAACTAATTTTGGGGGCCAAAGGGCCATGATGGCTGGGACAGTAAGCCAAATCTACCATATTAAAAGCTGCAGCTGATGGCATGTGATGAAGGCTTTCCTCTGCATTTAGTTTAGGATCAATTAATCATTTAAGGAAATTCAGTGTCACAAATTATATGGGTGAATGTAACCCTTCATTTTTCTTGAATTTTTATAAGCCTTACATTTGTCCGATTCATTGATTTGTTGTTTTTTTTGGTTTCAACAGACGACTTGTTACAAATAGGATAATTGATGCAGTCTCATCCCTGAACAAGCAGTGAAGCAGAGATTTTACTGCTATGAAAACTGCTCCAGGAAACTTAAAAGTGGGATTAGTGCAAGGTCGAAGTCATTCATTGCTGTATTTGATTAATTATCCCTGCGCTTTTGTTGGTGAGCCACGTCAAGAAACCTTCTAGCAAAAAAAAGGGTATATATTGGCTGTCATCCTAAACCTGCGTGCTTGTACCAGTAGCAGAGGAAAAGTTAAAAAAAAAAAAAAATCACACACATTTGCCTACTGCACCCGCCTAACGCAAACATCCACATTAGAACAATTCACACCATGCCGCACACAAATTCTGATTGACACGATTTCTGACCAATGACGTCTTGACTCCGAATAGCCATTGTCCAATCACAACAGAGACTAGTCTGACTCTCCCGCCCCTACAGTGGGAGCTGAAAAGGAACGTCATTTGCCTCGTACATTTAGCTTTAGCCTCAAATTAGCTTGACTTTTAAATCAGAAATGTATTCTCTCAAATAGAGCCGCTCTTTCTCTTAGCCATCAACCTCGGAGAGCGTTAACACTTCGCCCTCTTTGTGTTTACGACAGGAAACATGTATATAAAGGCCTTATTCCGATGCAGGGACATGCAAAAGGGAGAATTCTTCGTGTGAAATGCTGGCTAGCCTTCGAGCAGGGGCCAAAAACCGAAAGTGGCTAACAGCACCGAGGGTTAACTCGTCACCAGCAAACCTGTGGGCTTTCTCACATCTGCCCTAGGCTCCCGAAGGTGGACAGACTGAAACGGTGCCTTTCCTACAACGTAAGTAGCGCCTCGTTCTGACTCCTAACGATGTTCTGGCTCTTGGCTAATCACCAGCTAACATGTCACATAAGTCGACACTTTTGACAGCTGTGAAGTTCACTCGCTGGTCGTCCTTTCAGCGCAAGTGGCCTGAGGTTTAGTGAAGCAGACGCTTTTTAAAAACAAGGCTGTGTAGACTATTAAAGACGTGCATCTGCGTGTCTTTTTGCTCGGTTCCCCGTTGGTTTGGTTTGAGGCTCAAAAGGTGCTTTTCAAAACATTCATCAGCCCCAATTATGAGCTGCTGTTGGTCTTATGGGGCAACTATTGGTAAATGTTTGGTAGGGTTAATAATTGTTATATTCCTCCCCATAAAAAGGTAGATAAATTGTGCTTAATTTTAATATCTAAAATTAGGCTTACTGTTTGCAACAGGTGTCCTTCATTGAGATGGATACTAATATATATTCCTGTTTTTGTTTTGACCTATATTTCAACATTAAACTGTAAAAGGTTGTTTTTTTTTTTCAATACTTAATCAGTCAGTATTCATATACCCTTTCCTATAACTGAATGGGACTTTTCTAGTAGATGCATTTTATTTATTAGCATGTTGTTTTGTTTATTGTTCTTTAATGATGACGTGCCCCAGAAATGGAGGCGTCATTAGTGGCATGTTTGTGTTTGCAACCCTGGATACAATCCTGGACTAGCCAGGCAGTTTCAGCATCCAGCTGTTTATTAGTCTATTAGCTTGTTCAGAAGATTTACTTATCCATGCTTGATTATGTTGGGCTTTTCAGTCGCCTCAGAATAGTTATATTGGCAACACTTTTGAAACAATCATCTGTGTGGGTTAAAAATTGAGCTGACTACTTAAAAAAATAAAGAAAATTAAAAAATGGCAAATTACTGGCCTGGTAATGCTATACCGCTCCATTTACTTTGGAACATGTGACGCAAAATCAAAATAATGCTGAATCTTAATTTGTTTAGATGGAGTTAAAACTGATTAATGTGTCTACTTATCTTACTCTTTACAATAAGTGCTATTTAATTAACTTTTTATGGTCAGTAATTCAGTTAAAAAGTCTTTAGTAAATGTAATACAATGTGTGAAGTAAAGATTGAGACTGTTAAAAAGTAAAGGGAGTATTTTGGGTTCTTTGTTACTGTATATCTATACATGAATACTGACATTGAGCTATCGATTATTTGCAGTTTTGTTGGAAAGTGGATCTTGACTGGACTAATTGAGCATCTTCACACACACATTAGATCAGTTAATATTAGAATATATTTGTTGCTCATTCATGTTTGGAAATTTAAAGTAACATACACATAATCAAGTTTTGTCTGCCCAAACATTGAGTCCTGGTAATGCCAATAATAATAATGCTGTTCTTTGTATACTTGCATTGTAAATAGAACTTCTTAAAATTACAACCCAGTTTGCAAATAAGTTGTTTTTTTTTTTGTGTGTGTGCAGACATTGTAGCTGGTAGCATAATCTGAAAAACACTGATTGTATCATAAATGTCCTATTTTGTGAAAATGCAACAACACCAACACATTAACTTGTGTTTATATATGTTTTGGGTGTATTTTATTGTTACTTTATGTAATTGTGTGAATCACTGGCATGGTTTGGTGTGATAATGCCTTTTCTAGGGAACAAAATAGTTGTTCTTATTCCAAAGAATATGAATCCTTTTTGTTTTATTTAGAATACCGCAAGTACAACAAGCTGGTTAATTAGGCTATCTGCATTTCTCGCAAACCTCCAAATGATTGCTTAACAAACATGCTGACTGCAGCTTGCAGAGTGTAGTTTTAAAGCGTCTTAGTTCAATAAGATTGAGCAGCGGTGCTCCTTTACCTTGAGCATCATGACTGTACAGGTTTTTAACGACCGGAAATATTTTCTACCAACCAAATTTGTCTTGTAAGTGAGGAAAAGGTGTACTATATATATGTATTTTTTTTTTAAAGTCAGATTGACACCCAATGGACGTATGCCGATGCTGTGTTACTTGAAGAGTGGTTTTATTATGGTAACTTTTCAAAACCTTCCCACACCGTCGTACAGATAACAGGCCTGTGCCGCTTCCAGAGATATTTATCTATCTATGCTTGGCTACGCCTGTCATCTGAATTACGTCACATGTGGCTCTACATTAAGATGCTCTGTTGACTGGAAACCTCGAAATAGCTCAAGGGTTTTCCTATCAAGAGGGAGAGATGGATTACATTATATATATATATGTTCTAATAACACTGGTTACAATTTGAGTTTGGGTATTGTATGAGCACTTTACATCTATTGGTACGTTTTATCCCACAGGAATTTAGTTAACTCCTAAAACCATTTATCATGTGGTGTGCCCTCCTTTCCCTCAGTCTCATCAGATCTTAACTTTTGATGCCTGGAAGATAAATTTGGAGCTGGGCAGCTTGTAGATTGAGAACGAGCAGGTACATACAAGCACAGATGCCCTCTTTGCTGCCAAGAAACCACTCACAGTCTCCTATATCAAGACACATTTACTTCCCTGCTCTTCAGCCACGGTCCGATGGACTCCTGTCTGGTCCAGTAATGACTCCATAACCCCAGACGCCGTTGTAATGATGTGCTGCTTTCGTTCCTGGAAACTGGCAAGTTTTGGAATGACTTAAATGATGATCATCCAAGAGTTTTCATCTCGACGTTTTTTATTTAAAACAAAACGCAATAGTAATCTGCAATATCACTGCAGTTGTCCCGCTAACTCCAGTCCAGAAACATTTTAGTTTTTCACCGTATGAGAAGCGGATGTATATAATGGATGCCTAATCAGCAGAAAGAGAAGTTCTTGGCTTGCATGCAATATAAGTGTGTGTCTAGAAATGGATTACATCAGTATTGACTTTGTTTCAGCTTCATAAAGAAGTTGGCTACGTAAACACTGGGCTGATTAGATATTAATACCATAACTGTTAATATTGAGTCACATACATGCCATTTTTTTCAGTGGCAATGTTCTGAAAAGATTTACCATTCAATCACTCAACAGAATAATAAGTCACTCAAGAATATTTTACACTTTTTGTAAAAACAGACATTTTTATTATTATAGTAAACATGACTGCCTTTTTCCACTGCCATCCTTAGTTTCTCCAAGCGTTTTTTTAGTGAAGCTGAATACACAGATCACAATCAGTGTTGAGATGGAGGTTGAAGTACTGCATTTGGAGAAATTGCATATGAGGGCTGCATGGTAGTCCAGTTCTTGGCACTGTTTCCTGACGGCAAGAAACTCATTGATTCAGTTGTTGCACATTCTCTCCATGGGTGCTTACTGGGAATTGCAATTTCTTTGGATTGTTAGTTTTCTCTAACAATCCAAAAAAAATTGTTAGATGGGATAAGTGAGCATCTCTAAATTGCTATTGGGTATTGGTACATGTCTTTGTGCTGCCCTTCGATGAAACCCGGCCAGAGATGGGCACCAGCTCCCCTACTATTCTACGTGGATGTTAATTACGTATCTGTTGCAGGACTTGGATATTTTAATTTCAATATCTTTACCAGTCAGCTTAAGATATTTCATTGGCTGTAAGAAAGACCACAGCTTTCTTTAGATCATTGGATAAAATAGAGAAGAGTGTAATGCAAGGTTTTATAAAGATATGTAGCTCTTTATATAAATAAAACATTAACTTTGTCTTTATGAAAATTTGCATAGCTACAAAATCTTGGGTTATACCATTAGATTACCAAAATCTAGTAATACTGGAGCACTTGAGAGGTACTGTAGATTGTCACTTTTGAAATGTTTGATTATATGTGTATACCACTAAACATGTAGACTAAGTGCTAAAAAGGAGATTTTTTTTTCCATCTGTATAAAAGAGGCTCTAGGAAAAAGGCTGGTTTGATTCCGACTGACACTTTTGGAAGTATTTAAGAAATATTTTTAATGAAGCACCTCTTAGCAATAAGTCACAAAGATGGAGCTTAAAAATAGAAACATGACTGAAAAGACAGAAATCATAATTATATACAAATAAAGTAATATTTAAAATGATCTTGAGGAATGGCACGCTTAAATGAAGTTCCTTTCTTAAGTTGTGACTCAAGACAACATGATTTCCAGATTGTTGCGGAAAGTGAGTGATTTAAAAAAAAAAAGAAATTGTCTTAATATTTGATCCGGGGGCTATGATATGATCCTGGAGTCATTTCTATTTAGATATCATGAATTACTGCTTTCATATCAATGTACTGCACAGTGCTGATATTTAGATTTTTATTTCCACTTATGATAAACATGAAGGGACATTCATGTAACAAAACTATGCACCGCATGGCCCAGATGACAACTGCATAGGGACTAGAACTGAAGAGTAAAACCAGATTAGAAAAAACTTTTTAATTTTGTATCTCTAAAGGAGGGTTACAAAATGTGAAACTTGGTGTTCATCATTCTACTTCCTATCAGTAGTTTGTTGATAAACAGTTAAAACGGAAGTTAATTGAGATCTTTTGTTTCCGATGCTGTCAGACGGACGTCTGTTTGACAGGATAATCTGGCCCTGTGTGGAGCCCATCAGCGGCTGAAGGGTAAATTGAGTTAACTGGTTAAAGCTGTCTGAGAACAGAGGCTGTGGTGCTGCCGAGCCAGGCCGTTGGCCACCTTTCAAACAAAACGAACGAAAATAATTTTGTGGCATAATTAAATTCAAAAAGGGTCAGTTTTACTATCTTTACGAGCCTTGAATACATCTGGACCCCATAAAGGAACGTGAAAGACATGCAACGCTCTCCTCCAGGATTGCGGCGGTGTTATTCTGTCTCATGGCTTAACATCCACCGCTGGGCTGTTTTCACTTTCCAGCGTTTTACTGTGGATTATATAATATTTTGTATTAGAAGAGCAAAGTCTCCTGTTTGAGAAATAGTGGTTGTTGGACCTCATCATGTTCCCAGTAAACCTGATTGTAAATATTTCTTTTAGCAGGTGACTTGTCTTTTAGAAGACAGTAAAATGAATCCAAAAACCTTGCAGATACACAGTTTTGTACTTTGCTTTTTATGGTTTAAAATTTTATTTTTTAAAACCTTTTATTGCCCCACAGAGTTTCCATATCAAACTTTTCTCACGATGAAAAGTAGATGCTATCCTCCACAAGATTGTCACGAGTTGGGGGGGGGGGGAACAACTAAAATATAACATGACCCAAAACAATATTCCAGCTAGTCCTGTCACAATGAACAATAGATCAATTAATTGCATAATAAATGAAATCCAGCTCAGTCATTTCTGTTTGCATGATTTATTGTTTTATCTTTCTACCAAAATCTGTATGACAAAATTCTTCAGTCTGGTGTTTTGGTCTCAACTTGCCCCTTTTTTTTTTTTTTTTGAAGGACAATTTTATATACAGAGACTTCATAATTCATTTAATTAGTTTTCTTTCTGTTATTTGGGAGGATTTAACATGGGACATATTTGAAATATCTTCCAGTTCCAGTGTTAAATGCTTGTTAGACTTTAAAGTTTATAGAATGTATTCTTGCATTATTGTGCCACTACCTTTACATGCCTTCACGATGGTGTTAAACCAACAATATTTTCATTCTCCAAAATTTGTTATTCTGACAGGCCTAATTCCATTCCACATAACCCAACACATTGGTTATTATACTGTACTAGGACAACATGTATATTATTGGACGATGCTAGTATCGTCCATATTGTTTATGTACACAGATCCCTAAACAAAGATACTGAATAAACACCAACTAGATGTAGTAATAGTTTAAATGGCTTATTGGTCAGAATGTTGCACCTTTTTGGCATTCTCCTCTTTTCAGATGTTGTATTATCTAGTTGGACTGCCTGCTTGGGTAAAACCTGTAGATGATTGTCTAACAGGCAAACTGCACACAGCTACCGGTTTCCAAACAGAGTTAATAATGATTTAAAAAAAAAAAACAACTAATTGTTGGCACCGTTTCACAACAAGAAATATTTCAAGACTGCTAAATCTGAGACGTTAGCTGGAGACGGGCACCAGCACCTCCTGACCCCATTAGGGACAAGGGCGTAATAAAATGGCTGGACGGATGCTAAATCTGAGAGAAAACAATCTATGAATAGCAACAGGTGGGGGACGGCGCAAGCCTTGTTGCACACTGCTCCATAGAGCCAGAAAAAGCTCTGGTCACTCTGGCTTTTCCCCTGGCAACTCATAAAAAGGATTTCCACCCTTCTGGAAATGATGGACACCTTCAGGGTTTTTCTGAAAGGCTAACATTTCTAAACCTTGGAACTGGTCACTGGCCACAGGGATTGTAAACCCAAAAACATCTGACGAACCTTCCGGATACTCTTAAAGACACGGGCGTGTAAATTTAGTTCAACTTTGTTGTGTGGGAAGTGTTTGCTCTGCTGTGGTTGAAGTTAAGAGGATGACGGTACAGAGCAGTTTAAATGGCTTACTATGTGGATCCAGGTCAGCCAGTGGAGCTTGTTGTCCTCATAGGAGAACTCTTGCATCTCTGTTGCACAACACTGCTGTAGATTAAGCATCAGTGTTGTACATCGTTTGATTCCACAGCATGCTGATAAAATTGCGACCTTTTTTTATTTGAGCTGTAATAATAACATAATACACTTTTCCTCCTAATGGAGATGAGTTGGATGTTACCCGTCGTCAATAAAACATGACCTTCAGCCTTTTAGCTCCGTCTTTACAATTGACATTAGTAGAGTAGATCATCAAATATGCCTACAGTGTATTTATAAGTTGCATTTATTGATGTTATCAGAAGCAACGTGCATGTTAAAAGGGCAATTTCAATGGCCAAGGCGCAGTTGAGTACTGTGACAATCAATACAGTTATAGACTCTCCTCTCACATTATCTAAACGATCAACGAGGCTTGATGCAGAATTAGTATCTGCCATGAAACAGCCTGATGCTGCTGTTCATTTAGCTAATGCAGGTGCAGTTATTGCTGGAGACAACATCCTGTTGGACAGTTTGTTAATGCCTTTGGTTGCCAGTTTCCACTCGCCAAAGAAGCTTTTAAGCTCACTCCTTCATCTTTTTAAGTATAAACTAAAGTGCGTTGTGCTATCTTTGGCTTTGTTGCACAAGGGTGCAGAGTTTTAGGCCATCATCTGGGATCATAAATGCATATTATATAATTACTAATTCTGTTCAATAGGGGGGAAAAAAAAGGGAAATTTAGAACTTTTTAATATAGTTAAGTATAAACAAACTGAAATATGTTTACTTTTGTGACAAATGTTTCTTTTGGGGATTATACTGTTTTCATTCTGAGGGAAACATTCTAAATTAGCGAAGTCCAGACAGATGTCTGATGCCTTTGGTTGTCTGATTCCTATAATAATAATAATAAGTGTGTAGACTTTTTGATGGAGACTTTTTCTGGGGGATTTTTTTGCATTCCCCTTTTTGCCGTTTGAGGACATTCCTGAGGGGAAGCTTGCATTTACTGCTGGGCATTTTTGAAATCCGATTTAGCTTGTTCCAAAAATGTCTTTGGAGTTGAATTTGGGTCACTAAGCTGAGCTTGATATCGCTGTAATGTGTTCAGTCTTCCTGCCATCTACTGAAAGTTTCCCTTTATTAATTGTCCTGTGTGAGATATATTTTCATTTATAATGACCTCATGCCAGCCTTTCTTTCTGAATCCATATTTTAATGCCTGATCAATACTGAAAAAGCCCAGTTTGACTCATCTTCATTCAGTAATAGCATCTGCTCTACAGAGTTTGGCATCTGCTATAAATGTTTACCAACCAGAGAAAAGTAGGATTTATGATATTATCCAAAATAAAAGTGTTTGATTGTGGTGACCAGATCATTTCTAGTTCCATCTGTAAATACTTTCAGCATTATATTCTTTTTAATTAAAGATAAATATGTGCGACCGAGATTTTTTTGTAAGATATTGGGTCATTGTCAAGATTTGATTAAATATAAAAAGTCTGATCTGAAGAGAACTTTTAAAATGTATACAAAATAATTGATATTTTCAACTACTTTGTTGTTTTAGGTCTTTTTACTCATGATTGCAACCTTGTCATAAAGAATACAATGACTAATGTCCAAATATTTGTCAAAATGGCCAATTGTTGGCATTGCATTTCATGTTCCTTGCTTCTCTTTGCGTCTCCGCCACAGGAAGCAGGGGCTCCGTCTGTCTAAGGCCGAGGCATGGGGGCGTTTCTGGACAAACCCAAAACGGAGAAGCACAACTCTCACGGCGAGGGGAACGGATTGCGCTACGGGTTGAGCTCCATGCAGGGCTGGCGGGTGGAGATGGAGGACGCTCACACAGCTGTGCTGGGACTTCAGGCTCCTGGCATGAACGATTGGTCTTTCTTCGCCGTGTACGACGGCCACGCTGGATCCAGGGTCGCCACCTACTGCTCAAAGCACCTTCTTGAACACATAATCACCGCGAGCGTAGGCGCTGGCGGCAAACAAGGCTCGCAAGTCGGACCAGACGGTTGCGGCTCTGACTGTCAAGCGCTGCCTCCTCCTGCTGTGGAGGCTGTGAAAGCCGGCATCCGCACGGGTTTCCTGAGGATCGACGAGCACATGCGCAGCTTCTCCGACCTCCGGAACGGCATGGACCGCAGCGGCTCAACAGCGGTGGGGATTCTCCTGTCGCCAGAGCACTTTTTCTTTATTAACTGCGGGGATTCCCGAGCCGTTCTGTACCGCAACTCGCAGGTGTGCTTCTCCACGCTCGACCACAAGCCTTGCAACCCCCGCGAGAGGGAGCGCATCCAGAACGCGGGAGGCTCTGTGATGATCCAGAGAGTTAACGGGTCCTTGGCGGTCTCGAGAGCCTTGGGGGACTATGATTACAAGTGCGTGGACGGCAAGGGCCCCACGGAGCAGCTGGTTAGCCCTGAACCGGAAGTGTACGTGATGGTTCGTGCACCGGAACAAGATCAGTTCATTATTCTGGCTTGCGATGGCATCTGGGATGTCATGTCCAATGAGGAATTGTGTGAATTTGTGAAATCTAGACTAGAGGTGTGCAATGACCTGGAGAGAGTCTGTAACGAAGTGGTGGATACCTGCCTGCACAAGGTATGTGGACATTTGTTTTTCAGCACGGGCTTGACGGGGTGTGAGACTTTAAACTGTTGAGCATCAACAGAAATGCACAGAAGAGAAGAGATCCAAACTAGAAACCTAAAAGGAAATGTGTTTACATACAGTAAAGGTTTGGCAATGAGACCGTTAAAGTGTAGCATAAAGACCCAGTTTGACTGGTCCACATATTTTCATATTTGTGCCCAATTGTAAGGTTGGGTTCAAAAATGTGCAAATCTCTCATTTTGTATATTCACTAAAACAGTAAAGGTTTCATTAATCTCGTGTTGAGATCTTCAGTCCACATGATTTAAGAAAACTGTCAAATACGAATAACGTAGTTATTTTTTTTTTCCTCTTGCAGCAAAAAGCAGCCACACAATTTACAGGATTTTTGTCGCTGGATGTTAGTCATTTCAGAGAGCTGGCAGGAGTTGGGTAGTACTTCCTCTCATTTCAAAATAAGAGTCTCAGACATGGATGAAAGCTTTCAAGCTTTAACTCTTATCCTCACATCTGAGACTCTGAATAATAACTCGGATTTACTTTGCAAGAAGCAATTCCATCCTGACAGCAACTTGATAACACTTCACAAGACTCTTAGCTTTGACAAGAAATATATCATGGACGCGTCATCGGATCTTAAATCCTTACTTACAAATCCTTTACATCTCGTCTGTCACTCTGTCTTTTTCATCAGAGTCCTGCCAGATGATGTTCAAAAGCCGCAGATGTTTCTTCACTTTTAAAGTAACTCAGTGTTTCCACTCAAGAATGACTTCCTGTCTTACTTTAAAAATGGTTTCTGATATAAATATAGCACTCCATAAAATCCTAGCATACACATGAAATATTAGCTGATGTATTTTTTTTTTAATTCAATTTGTACTTGTCTTGGTCTCCCGGGCAACAAATGATTATTTTACATTTATTTAGGTCTTGGTAAGATAATTTCCATTAAAGTTGTAATTCTTGAGAACGAATCTGCACCACTTTCTGAACGAAAAGGCGGCGTACCTTATCCTTAATCGGCTTTTCATCCCTTTTTTCACCCATTCCTACAGTTTCCACCTCTTCTCTCTCGCGCTGAACCATTGACTCAAAGTATTTAAGTCCCTTTAATTTCTTTACTTGTAATATTTCCTTCTGCGGGGAACATTTCTCTGTAGAAACGATTTTGTACTACGACAAAGTTCTCTAAGGGGGAAAACAAAGTCCAAGTCTGAACAACGCTAAAGGACAGATGCGTGAGCAGAAAAGCAAAACGTGGCCTCTAAAATAAAAGCTTCGTCTTCAGACTAAAAGCAGCTCTCACTCTCAAGTTAACAATTTTGGGAATACCTGAAGGGCCGTGTGCTCTGTGTTATCGGGCTTTTTCTTAATATGCTCAATATTAATTCAGTGCTTTGTTTCCCCTCCTCCTGTCATCCATCTAGGGAAGTCGAGATAACATGAGTATTGTTTTAGTGTGTTTGCCCAATGCTCCCAAAGTATCCGAGGAAGCTGTGAGGAGAGAAGCTGAGGTCAACAAATATCTGGAGGCTCGAGTGGAAGGTAAAAGCTGAGAGCTAATTTCTTTTAGTTGTTTATCTAAGGTGAAAACATCATGGGAACCTCGAATGATGAAAGCTCTAACTTTATTCACCGTTTTCAGAGGTTTGCCGTAAAATGGTGTATTTGTAGACTACAGCTTTCAGGAGTCATGGAACATTTTGTTTTCTTAAGATGAACTCAGTTTAAACATTTGTTTTTATATCGATCGTGTTATTATCGATGTTCCAACTGAATTACGTCTTGTTCATATTCAAAGAATGATACTTTATAGCTTGTTTTTTCCATTTCAGGAACCATCTCCCTCCTTTATTCCCTTCTCTTCTTCTCCATTTCCCCTCCTTTTCTTGCCCTGTGTTGTTTGGATGAATTCCCTGATCTGTCTCTGTTCTGTATGCTGTTTTCTAATCCCCCCCCACCCTCCTTATTTTCCTTCCTGATTCACGAGACATTTTGGTTAAAGTGTAGCCCTTTCCTGTAAGATGTTATTCCAAGCTGATAATTCCTATAAACCGGACCTTATCAGCTTGTTTCCTTTCTCTCTCTGCCTGGCAGAATTAATTATAAAGACATTTATTTTAATGCCTCAAGATACACTTGAAAGTACCACATCTTTTACGCAACTTGCCACAAATGGTGACTTTTACCTGATGGAAGAAACTTTTGGTCCAGGTGAGACGGAGCATGTGTTGGGCTGTTGTCTAATTTATGGAGAACAAAGAAGAGAGGGAGTAGAAGGGGAGAGGACCGACTTGAGAGGAATGCTCTGGCTGAACATCGACCTGGCTTCACGCCACTCAGCTGCAAGCCTCTCGCTGTCACCATGTCTCATTCAGACACTTGTTTTCAAAAAAAGAAGAAAAAAATTCACTTGTACGGTTTCCATCCTCGCGTCCTCCAATAACCCCCCTTCTCCTCACATTTTTTTTTTTTTTTTTTTTCTTTCTACTGACGGTCTTGGCAGTAATAAGCGTTGTGTAACAGCAGTTCTTCTGTCCTGTTTAGAAATGCTGTCTCGGCCCCGAGACGACGCTTTTCCGGATCTGGTGACTGTGATGAGGAACCTGGCCTCCGACAGCGGGATGCCCCCTCTACCACCAGGGGGTGGACTCGCTAGCAAGTAAATGCTGCCACCTTTTATGACGAGTTCCTCTTGTCTTTGTGATGCCGTTTGTTCTCTAACAAACCTCCAGAAAGCAGCTGGATTTATGCTGAGGTTAAATTATACACAAGCGGATTCTTTTTACCAACTGATTGGATACCATTGGGTCTTGGCGATAAATCATTTTTATCAATTAATCATATTTTCTGTTTTCAAGATGTAATGTTTTTAGAAAATCTGTATTTTGTTTTTTTGCACAGTGTAATGCTAGCCCACCTAAAAACTACCATCGTGTTTTACAGCTTCTATTTATTTCGACTTTGAATTCAGGTAAACTCTAAGAAGCAACGATTGAAATAAAAGCCAATTTTTAAGATGTATTCTCAATTGTTTCATTTTATCTAAACCTCAGAGGAAAATTAAAAATTTGAAATTGAATTTGGTATAACATGCATGCCCAAATGCTTGATTTGGTCTTCTCCTTTTATGTGAATATTTAAAAATGGGGTATCATTTTCCACACAGTTCACAATTGTGAACTACTTTGTGTGTGATATGAGAGAAACACAAACTTATAAAAAAAACATTGAGTTTGTGGCTGTAATGCAAGCTAATAATCAAAATGTTCAATGACTTAATATTTTTGGAAGGCACTGTACATATATATACCATGATATAGCTTTATGCGCTTCACTGGGATTTTGTCAATGTTGCCCTTAATGCTCCCAAAATTAGTTATAATATTTGCCTATTATGATGCCAGCATGTATCCTCTTTAAGTGTTGCTGGTATTTTCTGTCTGTCTTTCCTGTGTGCACATGCCCTCCATGTTAACTTTGATGAATTCCCTGAACTGTTAAACTCTCAACATATTCAACCTTTGTTTGTGTTCTTCCTGCAGACGCAGTGTTATCGAAGCAGTATACAACCGTCTGAATCCTTACAAGGAGGAAGATGGAGTAAGTGTCTATAAATGACCTTTGGCCTCCGACCTGTATTTAAAAACACTTACCAACACTGTCCTGACATTTTGAGGCTATGTTAGTTTTAGTTACAGTTCTATTAATTTCTCTGGACTGGGAAGTTGTCCTTCTGTTGGCATCGCTGCTGCTCATGATGTGTGTTCTGGGTTTTACTTTAAACCTTATGAGATCCCTGATGTCTCTTTCTTCACATGCTGCTGTAAATGACCAAGGCAAATTCAAAGCATGACTTGGTTTGTTCTATACGTTTGACGTTTTTTTTTTTTTTTTTTTTTTTTTTTTTATTGTCTTTTTCCATTTTAAACCTCTGTCACAGTGAACTTAAGTCTGTAGTCCTTGGAAATAAAGTTTTAATTGACTTGTTTCACAAACATCTAACTTAATTAATAGAAATCTTTGAACTCTTATATATATATTTTTTTTTGTATTTTACTGTCTCTACCGTCCCACATACGGAGCAAAGCGTTTCAAAATGTTAAAAGCTGTGCGACTTTTTTTTTTGAACAAGCTAAGGCAAATGAAGGTCTTAACACAGCACAACAAGGAAGTTGTCTGAAAATGCAGCTTTGTGATTAAAATGTTGCAGAATTTCATGCTTTAATCTTCAGACGTATACATTTGTATACTCCTTCTTTATTCCACTGTGGCGAAAAAATATTTATAACTCAAGAAGGAAAAATCTAAGCAAAACTGTTAGTTCAAATAATTGAATTTAAATTGGTGATTGTAGCTCCTCCAACGCATCCCAGCTACATTTCAGGCTAAACAGTTAGCAGGCTATGCTAGCATCTTGTCATGGTTGTGTTAAATGCTGCTGTCAGTGTTTGAACTCCGAGTGATATGTGTTTAGTGGATTCTTCTATACGTGTCTCATTATAATTAACATCAGAAAGGGATTGTGTGTGTGGCTGTAGCTTTCACTAGGGCTGATGTTTACCCAACCATTGACTTGAGGAGGAAAATTACTTTCTTTGACAGCTTCTTATCTTTTTACACTTAAGTTTAACCTTTTTAACATACTAAAAACAAATCAGAGATATTCCGGAGGTTTACTGATGCATACTTACATGCACTCTAAAGTGAAGATTAACTTTTTTTTTTTTTTCTTAAAACAGTAAAATTGGTTCCACTCTACTGTCGTGCAGACATACTTTTTAGTTGGGCACACAAAACTGTCCATCCTCTGAGCTTTGTCACGTTTCGTCAAGTTGCAACCACAAACTTTGTTGTGCTGAAAGTTTTTATTTTTTTTATTTTATTTTGTGACACGCTTTACAAATACGCAAAGTATACAGAAGATCAACACTTTTGAGTTGCTCGACTGCGGAAAACCCACGTACAACACAGCAAATTTTGCGGGTGTACTTTGACAAAATGCGGGAAAAGTCCAAGAGGTGTGAATTTGTTTTTTGGCAAGAAAACGCGTATAAAGACGCTAACAAGGGAAGCGTCAACATGTCTAACTGTGTGTTCACCCTCTGATTAATGCAGCCCTCCTGTTTCATTTGGTAAGTGATCACATATATAAGTGTTAAACCCCAACCCACCCCTACCCTCCTTCCAAAACCTCACACACACTCATTCTTACAGGCATGTACAGTGGTGACCTGCAGAGCGTATTCCCCTCTGTCACGTCTCCATCAGTCTCTACGTCCCCTTCTGGTCCACTTTCCAGCATGTAGAGCTCCATTTAGACTTTAAGGAGTGTGTAGATGAGCGATGAGGTGTTTCTAGTCCTGTCTTTCCCTCTCTCTCGCATCACAGGCACACCAACACGCATGCACCAACCCCACACGCATGCCTCGCTGTCTCACTTGACGTCTGTGCAGCCGCACGCGAGCAAATAACAATCTGTCTCTGTGCCACGCCCCCCGCAAGAGGAGAAAGCGACGGAATTATGTCTGCAAATTTATTTCCTTTAAAAGGATCTACAAACATGAGGCTAGAAGTGTTGGTGTTGTAACTTTATTTATTTTTTTTGTCTGTGTCGATGGTATAAAAACCTTCCCTCGAAAGCCCAGGTCTGGATCCGAAACCTGTTAACGTGACGTTAATTTAAGAGTATTTTTCTTTTGCTCTCATCTCTCCCTCTTTTCTGTTTTTTTTTTTTTTTTTTTTTTTTTTCCTTTCCTGCTCTACCTTTCCTGGCTGTCCTCTTGCAGAATGGAGCAGATTTGGAGTGCCACTGGTAGCTGTCCAGCACAACCGCCTGATACAAAAAAACAAAACTCCACAGGACCACTATTCCACATGAGATTGCATCCTAACTCATTTTTTAATTTTTCATCTGAGAGAATAATCATTGTAATCCTCACCCAATCTAGAGGACGACAAATGGATTAGGATGCCTTTTTTTTTTTTTTTTTTTGTAAACTAGGAAACTGCACTACAGACATACACGTACAATACAAAATCCAGTGGAAACTCAAGAAAGTGCAGTTTTATTTGTTTTTTTTTTTTCGGTTTCATTTTTGTTGGTCGTTTCCGTTGTGGATTGACGGAGACACGGGAGCAGCTCTGCTCTGACGGCTTTGGGACTTTATGGTGCCTTGCAGAGACCCGAGAGAAGAAGAAGAAGAGGGGCCCTCACAACTCCACCGGCTGGCCGCCATCACAGAGAAACCAGCCGCTCACACGTCCGTATGAGACCAACGACACTTCAGTGGTTTTTGTGGCATTATTTGTTTTCAAAGTGTTTTTATTATCTCTTCTGACTGAGAGCTTATCGACCACACGAACTCCGCAATAAGCTACTACGCCGTACGGGGAAGTTGTCTGCTTTTACTGCAACGTAACGGTTATGAAACTCCACCAACAACATCCAAAGACTTCTGGGTAAAAATCCTCCAAACGGATCACCTGAGGCCCCACACTGTAACATGAGTTTCTGTGTGTGTGTGTGTTTCCGTCTCGGTTTGAGCTGTGGCTCCTGAAATGGGCGGGTTTGCTCCTCCACACATGAACTCCAGTGTGACTCTTCTTGCACGTCTCTGCTCACTGTCTCCACTCTCGCCTGCCAAAAGATGCAACAGTTCATCATTTCCCTCCTCCTGCTACTTCTCTCTGCTTCCTGTCTCCTCCGGTAAAAACAGTCTGCAGTGCATTGGTAAACCTCGCCAGAATCATAAACTTTAGAGCCTGCTCTTCTTTATAGGAATAGAGATAGCTATTATATATAAAATTTATATAAATATATTTTTTTGTTGCATTTCCTACCCTGGTATTCATTGTGGCCTAATATGTTTTTGATCATTACTGTGTGTGTGTGTGTCTGTGTTTAAGCTTAGATATATCAACGAAAGAACAGAAACATTAAGATTAGGCGTGCACAGGTGTTGCTCCAGCACAAAAGCCTTCCAATTAAAGGGTTTGGAGATGAAGACATTCCAGTTTCACCTTCCTCCTCTTTGCCTTTTTGTCCGCAACACATGGGCAAATACACGCACGCAATCCTGCTCATGCTACAACTTGCCTTTCTATCAATCTCTTGAATAACTTCTCTGGAGGGTTAGAAGGAAAAAAAAAAAGCCTTTTTGTTTTACCTGAAAACATTCTTTTTTTTTTTTTTTTTTTGTTTTTCCCCTGTGATGATTTTGTTTTTTTGAGGGGATTAAATGAGTTGTGATTCTGTTGCTTATGGATCAATGAAACCTAAAGAGGAACATTAAACATAACGGGAGAAGGCGAGTTTTTCTTTTTGGGTGCGTTAGTGATTGAAGTAAAGGAGCACACTGGGAGTCGTATGTTTCAGTTTTTTTTTTGTTTGTTTTTTTGTTTTTTCTTTAATTAAGCTAACTTTGGATGGATGTCTTCCAGGACCAAAATTGAAGGAACGCATCTTTGGTTTAGTTATTCTTTACCAAATACTTGGAGCTAATTTCTCTGAACGGATGCAAAAGCGAAGCAGTAGATTTCTCAATTTAAAAGCAATTAGTTCTCTTTAATATTCGGATGGGACTGGGCTGGTTGACGCATCTGTGGTACTCTTTACTCCCAGTGCCATATGACAAATAGGTACTTGAAGTTCTTTTGCAGTTGTTTGCAATGATTACTTTGGACCAGGAGGAATGGGGGGGGTTGGTGGGGGAGCTTGATTTATTGTGGTGGGACGTGACAGACGGGAGGGGATAACGTGGGGACGTTCACTGTGGGGCAACACAGTGTTGACGAGGAGCTGTGTGAAAAGTTGAAGCGGAAGAATCTTTAGGGAACTAAGGTGACCGGTTTTGGTCAAACCAAGTTGTATTCGATTTACATCAGTTATTTCACAGGCTGTGTAGACTCCAGTTGACATTCATAAAATATTCCTAGTTTTTAACATTGAGTAAACTCCTTCCACATTGAACAGGCTAAACATTTCTACGTCAGACAACTGGGCTCTGAGGCATGAAAAATCTGAACGTTGTTTCCTGATTATAACTCCTCATTACTCACGTTTTTTGTTTTTCCGACTGCACCTGCACATTCTCTATGCTTACTTTTTTTTGTTGTTGTTGTTTAAACTGTTTAATGATTCTAGTTGTCGAAAGTATGAGAACTGTCATGGGAGCCGGCGGCGTTTCTGGATATTCAGTGACGTCTGGATATTTTTCACTGATTTGTTGCTACTATGTGTGTAGAGAGTTGAGCCACGGTTTTAGGAAACCTTGGTTCGTCAAACGCTGCAAACGGGAGTCAAGAATGTGGAGACGTGAACACGGGGGAAACTATTACGAGGCTTTTAGGAGAAAAACGACTGCTTATGTCTTTGTTCAGCCCACTATGTTCATTTATAATTAACATTTGTATAGTCGCAATGGTAACTTCCAGATCACCCTTTTTCTTTTATTTATTCCAAGTGTTTTAGTTCACATTATGGCTTTTGCTTTAAGGCTGATTTGAAGAAACTTTGACCTTTGAGATGACTAAAGAAGGGCCAGCTTGAGTTTTTTGCCACGCCTTTTATTTTCTTCTTCTTCTTCCTGTACTGATTTATGCTGTTAAGTTTACAAACCGTACAGTGAACATAACCACCAATAAAAGATGGATTTATGTTTAAACTGCTGCTTGTGACGTGTTGTTAGTGGGAGCGTCCCATGGTTAGTTATTAGCATATCGTTTTCAAACAATATGTTATGCTAGTTACAGATTTTTGCAATTGTGCACCGATTGCACTTTTTGGCCCCGAGCTATGGTGCACCGCGCAGGCTTGCTGGAATAATTTCAGGTTGGAAACGGAAGTCGATCTGGAGAGCTTGGGCATTGCACAACATTACTAGTAAGTCAGGAGTGTTAACACCTGAAGCTCGTCGAAACGAACTGGAAAAGACGTGAGAATAAACACCCAAATTTCCTTAGAAACTATAATAACGTTGATGATCACGGTTCCATGTAAAAAGCAGATGTTCACACTGTTTTAAAAGTTATATAACCCTTTTTTCCCTAATCACTAATAAATAATACTTTAGATAAATGTTCTTCTGTCTTCTGCGTTACTATTTAAACTGTATGAATTGGGACACATTAGTAGGGTGACCATTGACAGGGACAACTTTTTTTTTTTTTCATTATTATTTAAACTATCAATTATACAAAAATAATAATAATTTGGGAATGAGGCACATTTGACTGTATATTTTTCCCCAACACTTGGCATTAAAAAAATGATTTTGCTTCATCAAAATGGAGCCGATTCATCAAGATAGTGATGAAGCGATAATGTAAATATGACACGACAGTGGGGGGACCTTTGAGATGGTAAAAGAAGTCGTTTGTTTCATAATCGTTAAAAGAAGTTCTGAAAGCCGGCAGGCAGCGGGCGGAGGGATTTCTGCCCGCTCTGATTTGGAGAAGGTGTTTTTTTGTTGTTGTTTTTTTTTATCTCAACATGAACATCACGGACATTTGAGTGTAATATTGTTTTAAAATCGCTGACGACGCTCGACACGCAGGCTGACGGTCCTTCGCGCTCAGCCAGCCCACTCTGCACCGAGATAAGAAAAGCTAATCTGTAACTAGTCCTCAGGTTTCCACGGCTCTCAGCCACATTCCACAGGTGGCGCTGAGGCAGACTGAGCTCCATCCGCCGCTCTAACCTCACAGCGTCCTCGCGCTTACTTCCAAAGTTGTTTTATTTCATTTCATTTTTTTCTTCTTGAATGACCAGAGATATCTAGATGAGTTTTAAAAAGAACAGCGGTCAAATGGAGCTGGAGGACGCCATCAGAAACCCGGGCTACAAGGACGCGGACGACGGCGGCGGGTCGGCGGACACCCGCAGCTCGGGCACCGGGGAGCGGCGGCGCGCCTCCTCCTCCGCCGCGGTGAAGCTGGACGCGGCTGCGGACGAGTACGCGCAGCTCAAGCCGTACGCCGGGATGCCCAAGGAGGTGCTGCTGATGCACTCCTCCAGGGCGCGGTACCGGGTGCCCCGGGAGATCCTGTTCTGGCTGGTGGCGTGCTGCACCCTGGCGCTGGTGGCCGTCACCGTCACCATCATCGCCTTGTCCCCGCCGTGCCTGCGCTGGTGGCACATCACCCCGGTCTACCAGGTCTACCCCCGCTCCTTCAGGGACTTTGACGGGGATGGAGTCGGAGACCTCAAAGGTCGGGTGCGGTTTTTAGTCTTTATTATTATTATTATTATTATTATTACTAATGAAAGAAAAGACATAATTTACAGTCCTTTATAAAATATAAAAAGTAGTGCCCCTTAACCGTGATACACCCAAATATAATCTCACCACAAGAAAGCCGCATCATTTGCCAGTGGAGACGATCTCCATCTTATCTGGAGTTCTCAAGCGATCTGTATGGTGAGACATAATGGTGGCAGCGTCATGCTGTGGGAATGGCTTTCTTCCACATGATGGAGCATGTTGAGGTGATTCTGGAGTTTAGAGGGACTGCAGCTCAACTCGAAGCAACACTTTCAATTCAGTCACACATACAAATAATCCCAGTATTGTATGCTCAGTTAATTGTTTAAAGCAGCTTCAAAAAGTATTTAAAGGAAACCCGGCAGACTGCGCGGAGTTGCAACGAGCACGTAGCAACAGCAGAAACTCGCCGGCGTTGTGTTACTGGCTTTACAGAGATCCTCACGCCGAGCACGCATTTAGCGACGGAGAAGAAAAACATCCCGTTTAACAGGAAGAAACCGCCAGCAGAAGCAGAGCCTGGCCCAGTATGACTGACTCTGGTTCGAGAAGAATACAGAAAAACTAAAAGCGAAACACGACTATTCTGAACTTTCGCAAGGTTTTAACTTTTCAGAAATACGAGATTGTTTTGTGCTGATGAAATTCTTGCTTAACGATTCTAATCAGATTGGCTTCAGACTGAAACATTGTTTTTTTTTTTTTTTTTTTTTATCTGTTTATAACGAGAATGCTGTATAACAGAGCAGTAAAATGCTGCTCTGTTATACAATCAACCGTTTACTTTAATCAAGAACAATTCAGTATGCTGTATCTGTCAAGGCAAGGTCAGAAACTACTGGCTCTTTGAAATTTCATGAAACTACGTTAAGAGTAATCCAACGATGTTGTAATCTGAGTACTTCTGTAACTGCCGGCGTGTCGACCCATGCAGGAATCAAGGAGAAGCTGGACCACTTCCTGGACCTGAACATCAAGGCGGTGTGGATCAGCCCATTCTACCGCTCCCCAATGAAAGACTTCGGCTACGACGTGGAGGACTTCAGGGACGTCGACCCGCTCTTCGGAAACATGCAGGACTTTGAAGAACTTTTGGCTGAGATGCACAACAAGGGTGTGTTTTTGTTGTTCTTCTTTTCCAGAGACGTGGAAGTGGGGTTCTCTGGTCTCGTGTCGAGACTGATGATGACAGATCGAAGTGTCTTCCCTCCCGTCTCTCCTCCACAGGTTTGAAGCTGATTATGGACTTCATTCCCAATCACACCAGTGACCGCCACCGCTGGTTCAACCTGAGCCGGACCAGAGATCCTCACTACAAGGATTACTACGTCTGGACGGACTGCGATCCAGCTTTCCCGAAGCCCAACAACTGGGTTTGTGTTTGTGCTGCTGTTTCACACGACGCTGAGTGCATTTTCTCATTTTTCCCGGTGCTGATCGCGACCTCCGCTTGTCACGCAGGTGAGTATTTTTGGAAACTCCTCGTGGACTTATGATGAGGTCAGAGGGCAGTGTTACCTGCACCAGTTCCTCAAGGAGCAGCCAGACCTGAACCTGAGGAACCCCGACGTCGTTCAAGAGATCATCGTAAGACGCCGATTCTTCAGAAAACTTTATGACGTCGTAAATCTTGTTGCGTCGCTGCTTCACAAACCGTATGGTAGTCTGACGAAGGTAAAAAGAAAAAGTGTGACATTCCTAATCAAATGTGCATGTTCATTCTTTCTCTGCAGGATCTCATCGGCTTCTGGCTGGAGAAGGGGGTGGACGGCTTCCGGATGGACGCGGTCAAACACATGCTGGAAGCAGCGCATCTGAGAGACGAGCCACAGGTGGATCCAGACAAGCCGCCGGTGAGCGCTCTTTTCGGACCTCACCATCACGTTACGAGCTCAAACCCCGATGAACTTCATCGGGACTTTTGAGTCTACAAAGTGTCGTCCATCAAGCCGCCTTTTGTGACCTGATGGCCAAAAAAAAAAGTTGTTGGTTTTATCAGCCCAGAGCTTTTTCTTCCATATGTTTGCTGTACTGAGATGAACTTTAAACTCGACTGTTAATGGCTTTGTGTTTTAATAGTAGGTTCTTTTGTTTTGTTTCACCACTTACATGCTAAAATGATGGAGTACGCAACTTATGGCCTCTGGATAATAGGTGGATGGCCATGTCTTGGTACATAAAATACAAATGAAATGTGGTTTTAATGTGAAAAAAATTTAAGCACGACAAAACACAAACTCTGTCGACCAAACGCTGTCCACCTTTTCACAAGCGAACGACGGCGCAGAGCATAAAAACGGTTTCCTTCTTTTCCCACGACGATATTCTCGCAAATCCTCCGCTTTTTTTTTTTTTTTTTTTTCCTCTTCCGCCCCCTCCGCTCGTCGTGTTAAATTTTAATTGCCGCTGTAACTCCCACCGCTCAAAGTTCAGCTCGGTTAACAATCCCCGCTTTAACCTTCCGTTATACAATCCCGACTTTTATTTCATTGACTCATAAAGTGGCGTGTCAGAATCCAGATTAGAATAATGAGATGCATGAAAGCAGCGGCGTGGGCAGAAACACCTCGGCCGACCGGAGCCGGCGGAACGGCCCCGTAACAGCTGAGTGGGATGTTTCTCGCTGTACGCCGTGCGCCATTTATTATTTATCGCTGGCTTAAATGTCAGGTTCATCCTGCGCTTTTCTTAAGAAAACACTGTAATTGCAATTCAAAAGACTTAATGACACACTCTGACATAAGTAAAGAAAACCTAGCGGAGGCAGGTTTTTTTTTTTTTTTTTTTCTTTCTTTCTTTTTCTCCTCACCCTCCTCCCCGACAGAAAAGATTAGTAGAAAAGAAGCATATTTTAGAGGATTAGCAAGTCACTGGGATTTACTGACCACTGTGGACTAACGCTGTGATGCTGGGACTGACTCAGACTTTGATTTTAGATCACACTTGCAGAGTTTTACATCTTTAGACAATCAAACAAAAGTTATTTTACGGTCTGCTGTAAAATTGATAACACAGCTATAAACTCATCTGTAGCTTTTTATAACTAAAGCTCCATAATTTCTGCTTTAAACGTTTATGGCTGGTAATAACTGTAAAAAAAAACAAACAAAAACACAGTGTTTGTGAGTTAGTGGTTGGCATAATGGCTCGTTTGTTCGGTGACGATGTAAGCCGAGTGGCTTGGAGTTACCCAGGCAACCGGACGCATCAGCTGTTAGTCACTGGCCTTTTACAACGGAAACTGAGGAGCGAAGCAGGTTGATTCAGTTAAACATGTAAAGCTGAAATAGAAGTAAGACACATTAGCCATTAACAAGAAGTGGCCTTCTTTCTTGTTCCTGAAAACAAAACAAAAAAAACCCCAAAAAAAACAGGTTCACCTGTAAAGCTAGAGGGAAACTTTCCTTCACTTCTGCTTGACTTACCAAGTCAAAGTCGGAGTCTTGTATTTGTTTTCCATCAGCCGAACCTGGAACCAGCCGGAGAAAGCAGTCTGACTGAGAGACGAGCCCTCCCTCAAAATACCTGGAAAATCCACGAGACTCTGTTCTGGAAAAATGACCGAGTCTTTCCTGCAAATCCTCCACCATCTTCTTTAAAAACGTCCTTTCATGTTTTCGCATTTCAGGAATTGGTAACGACAGAGTGGGACTTGTACCATGACTACACCACCAGCCAGGTGGGCTTGCACGACATGCTGAGAGAGTTCAGAGCAGTGATGGACGAATACAGCCGAGAACCTGGCAGATACAGGTAGGAGTGCATGCAGACTGCAGCGCCGCACATAAACCTCCAATTCAATTGTTTTGTCAGAAAAGCCGTGCCTTGAAGTAGAAGCACATTGTGATAGATTCCCTCGTAATTAAGGCTCGTTTATTTCAATAATTTCATCCAAAAAGGGGAAACTCATCTTACAGACATTCATTACGAACGGAGGCTGTAGCATAATAATTCGTAGTAAATTATTTGTAGTGGTTTTATGTGAGACTTTTTCTATGAAAAATGAATGTTTTGTTTTTTTTTATCAGCTGCAAACCATGAACATCACAATGAACTGAAAACACACTCTGTGTAATGAATCACTATAGGATTTCCCTGGCTCTTATCAGAAGAACACGTGAGGCCGATAAACTATATTGCAAGATAATTTCTGATTTCTTTATGGCTACCTCTAAAGTATAAAAACAACGTATCATGGGCGGAGTGCACGCAAGACTGAAGGCACGTTTACTTAATGATTTCCATGTTTGTGTCAGAACAGTTTAGTAAGAAATGGCAGCTCAGTTTGTGTACCATCTCACATATAACCTGGGTTTTTATTGTTCTGCAGGTTCATGGTGACAGAATCCTATGACTATGAAGAGGTGGGTAAGACCATGATGTACTACGGAACGCCGCTAGTAAAAGAAAGCGACTTCCCCTTCAACTTCTACCTGCTGGACCTGCCTCACAACACCAGTGGCTGGTGGGCTAAACATCTGGTTGACCTCTGGATGTCCAACATGCCCAGAGGAAAATGGCCCAACTGGGTGGTAAATATTTACTTGAATAAGGGTTATCTATTTTCTCACCCAGGTTTTCAAATGAGTCTTCTTAATATTTGTACATGCTGAGTGAACTGAGTATAGATATGTAGCATTCTTGGAGTCATGTCAAGTTTATTTGTATCATAAGAAAGCAGTCCAAAGGGCTTTATGCCATAAAAACATAATGCAGTAACCAATTATGAAACAAGCAATAAGCATCACATTTGGTCATATCTGTTGATCGATTTAATACCAATCAAAGGCAGATATAAACAGGTGGGTTTTAGGAACTCAGTGTTTCTGCAGTTTTGCACGTTTTCTGGAAGTTTGCTCCGAGTTGATGGTGCGTGGAAACTGAAGGCGCCTGACACTAAGGCTCAGTTCACACGTTCACTCACAAACATTCACATATTCATAGATTGACACACATCATTAGAAAACTTTGGAGCACATTAATATATGCTGGGACTCAGCCCGCAATGTTTAAAGCGCAGGATGTCGACTCTGCCCATCGAGGAACAGTTGTCCGCCTTGAGTGCTAAGAGGCCACGCTGGGAATCTGCATTCATTTCAGTTTTGGGATTCTATAGTTTTTTTTTTTTTTTTTTTTTTGGTGCACAACTTTTAAGTTTCTCTCTTGAGACTTTTTAACTTGAGGTATTTTTTTTCCCCAACAAAAACTTATCAGGTAAAGTCTTCTATCTCAATCTCATTCACCTCTCCACCTCCTACCTCCACTGTAACCAGGTCGGGAACCACGACAGGCCTAGAATCGGCTCCAGTGCTGGTCGGATTTATGTTCGTGCCATCAACCTGATGCTACTGACGCTCCCCGGCACACCGACGACTTACTACGGCGAAGAGATTGGCATGGAGAACATTAATATCACACAAAGCCAAGTGCAAGACCCTGCTGGGAAATACAACGTGGTCAGTAGAGTTCGTACCCTGAACACACACCAAAAACTAATGTATACAAAAGTATGACTTTAATTCATGGCATTACAAAAAAAAGGGTTCAAGAAAAGTAGGCTTTATTGTTGGCTAGCTGTAGTTAGTGTGTATAAGGTCAACCGGAGTATAATCATTTGTATTCTTTGACCTCAGAGTCTCAGTCGGGACCCTGAGCGATCTCCGATGCAGTGGAATAGTGAGAAGAACGCGGGTTTCAACACCCAAACCAACAAGACCTGGTTACCTGTACATCCCAATTACGAAACTGTCAATGTGGAGGTATGTGACATCTAACGCAACACAGAGAAAACCCCTGATAAAAGACAGTTCTCATGTCCGTCTCACTGTTTTTTCTGTTGTCCATTCTTTCCCCTCAGGTCCAGAGTAAAGATGAAGGCTCCGTTCTCTCTCAGTATCGCTTCTTGAATGGCCTGCGGCAGTCGGAGCTCCCTTTTCTGCGCGGCTGGTTCTGCTACGTCCTCTCCGACGCCAACGTTTTCTCTTACCTCCGAGAGCTCGATGGGCACAAAGAAGCGTACCTCATGGTGATTAACTTCGGCAAAGGACCCACCACAACGGATCTGTCTGCTGTCAAGGAGCTGCCCGACGAGCTCCCAGTGCTGATGAGCACCAACACGGCCAACAACCAGAGAGTTTTCCAGAAATCCCGCATCCAGACAGAGGCGGGAGAGGGTTTGGTCATACGGTACTCCACCTACACTCGCTTCCATCCCAACCATCCCGCACAGTGCTACGTCTCCGAGAAGGCCTGCTACTTGGAGACTGTTGGCATTCTTTACAAGTGCTAAAGCGATTTAGCATTTACGTGAACTGTATGGTCTTGTAAATCGATTTACAGAGGTTGTCCTGAGGTGTCTTGATTCAAAAGGGATAATGGAGCACAATAAAGCAAACGCTTGTCGATGAATTCACTGGAGGTGACTTCTTTCTTCTTCCCGTACAGAGTGGAAAACTTGGTCTTACTGCCTCTCCACAGATTAGCTATCTCTTCCTCTTGCGTCGAGGTTGTGGATTGTCCAGGTTCAGCTCCGTGTATAGAAATGCAAGCTTAAAAGCCTCCTGTGTCAGGCAGAAAACACACTTTTCTTTGTGAATTTAATGGAAATATAAGTTAGCCAAATTATGACCAATATTGTAGTATTATCTATGACTGCCAACACATTGAGGTAAATTAAAATGAAATAACCTAGCTTCTAATGACACATTTCAGTCGTTCTTTTCCAGGGCAGAAAGATCAAAGGACTTCAATGGTCTTTAAAGTTCTCTTTTTTTTTTTTTTTATGTGGATTTTCTCAAAGAAGCAATAATTTCCTCAATCTGGCTTTGGCAGCATTTGGTCGAGCTCGTTTGAATTGGTTGGTTTCCTGCCACAAACCCATGATGCAGTGATGCTATCATAAAGCGGAACCTTCTGCTCCAGGACAGATTCCTTCCAGTGTGACTGAAATTCCCAGCTGCCGTCATGGACAAGCCGGATGCCTTCAGGAGAAAGGTTTTATGGCAAAAGTCGAGCTATTGTGCTACGGCGTTCGGAGGAGGCGGGGCTTTCAAACCCAACGTCACTGCATTAACTCGTCTCATCAAGGTGCTGGTGAATTGCTCAAACCGGATGAAACATCGGAACTGGTTTTGGACTGGACAGTGGAGACTTACATGAGGTTTGTGGCCAGGCTTCAATCTTAACCCAACTGAAAATGTATTCAGTAATTGGTGAGTGTCAGGAAACCAACCACAAGTTGAAAGACGACTGGCCAAACATCCAGCCAGGACTACCACAGGAGTTTGTTTCTAGATATCAGGGAGTACGGTTTCTGCACTTAACCTTCCCGTTCCTCTCTCTTTCTGACTCACCTCTTCCAGCATCTGAACAAAATCTTCAGGTCCAAGATGGTTTGCTCCTGGTCGGATGTTCAGGACTATGCTCGGTGCTGATTCACAATCTGAAGGAAGGAAAACAAAAGCAAGATGGGAGAAAATGGCCTATTTTTAGAAATCGCCTTCATCTCACTGCGAACCCAGTATCTCTACGTCAAACTGCCCCACTCCATGTTATCCACCTTCCTCCTTTCTGTGGTACGGACTGATTCACAAGTACGGTCTTGACCTTGACAGCTCCCCCGTCTGTGGAGTCTAATCTCTTGCTCTGATACGCTATCTCTTTACCATGCTAATGGGCCTTCCCGCCCGCCTCGATGCGCCTGTGCCATCAGCACTTTATCAAAGACTCAGGAGAACAGAGAGACAGATTAGGGAGACATCTCCCCACAAACGCAGGCACCGAAGCTGCCAGGTGTGTGTGTGAACAACGGGGGTGCGAAATGGTGGAGGAGAGAGATAATGTGTGCATTTGAAGCTGGAGGAGACGAGGCAGAGATAGAGAGAGAGAGAGCGTGGTGTAAATAAGGAGTACCACCAACGTCTTGAAGGAAGATTATAAGTGAGAGGGAGAAAGAGCCTGTCTGTGGGGGGAAAAAAAAAAGCGAGCAATTAGCTGACACATGCACAGGTTTAACCACAAGGTGACCAATGCTGCACGGTGGAAAGACATCCCCCAGACACCCGTACATCTATTACCGCTGCCTCCGCTGACCTTCACACTGACACTACTATTGGGGGCTGACCCAGAGCTATAAAACCTCCGCTGAAGAGGAAATGACTCCTGGAAGAATACGGAGCATTTCCATGGGATTTAAATTGCACCGACGGCCTCGTCCAACGAAAAGACGCATTAAAACATCGACTGGAGAGGTTCTCTGACAACAACCTCACAGGTTTGCTGCAAGGGAGACGATTCACAGCAAGAAAAGCACTCTGGTATAAATGCGAATAAAGTATACCATCAAACAAAACAAATGGCTGTCACTTTCGTCTCAGTGGCTGTCGCGCTCTGATTATAGACAATTATTAAAATGGCGTCTGTCTGTAAGTACCTGCATTTTGCTTCCTGTTGAAGTGCATATGAATGGCTTTCTTTATATATTTGGTGTATTTGAGGACACCTTCCAGAGGAATCCTAGGATCACCGCTGTAGGCTGTCAGCAGCATCGATGGGTAGCGCTGTTTCACACAGAAAGAATGGAGGGGGGAAAAAAACCAAATCATCAATTCAAGGTTTGAAATGACAAATGAAAATACATTTAACCACGAATGCACAAAGTGAATTCTACATGTTTTTTGTTTTTTTTTTGTTGCTGCTTTGCACCACGTAACAAAATGAACACAGAAGTTAGTTTGGGAGCGTGAAGCTGCAGAGGAAGCAGCTTCTTCGTACCTGAGGAGTGACGTTGTGAAGGGGACAGTATGAAGCGATGATGTGTCTGTGATGCAGGCTTCCCACGGCGTCCCCCCACTCGTCTCTGTCCTCCACAGTCAGAGGCCGAACGGCTTCCTCCATAGTCCCCGACACATCGAGGAAAGGAGCCTGCACAGAGACACAGGGATGCCTTCAGATCTGCAGGGTTTCTAGAAATGTTGCATTTCACAAAATTTCAAGATACAAATTTACTTTTTTCTTTTCTTGTGCTTTTTCTTTTAAGCTCGTTTGTATTTCGTTCTAGTACAAAAAGTGCAAAACGGTTACATTTGCTCCACAAATCACAAAACGGAAAGATATAGAAGTTTTATTTCAGCAGGATGATACTGGATTACCTTACTGATTTCAGACCAGTTTAATCTATTTAGATCAGCTCTATTGTAGAATCTGTAACATTTTGTAAATCTGAACTCTGACCACAAATACAAATTCTACATGTTTCTAAATACCCCAAAGGTGAAAGACCTTCTATAGATTAATGTAAAAAGGTTTTAGTTTTTCTGAATGTTGGCACTGTTTAGATACACAATAAGAATAAGAATAATTTTATATTAATAACAATGTGTAAAACATTTTAACCCTCAATATGGATGAAACCCAGCCCTCACCTGAGACACCCTCTGAGATGAAAACACAGACCCTGACATGTGCAACATCTTACCTGCAGCGTTACAGCGCGCATCATGTTTGGCTTCCGGTTGCACAGCGCCGCCACTGGTACGGCTCCAGCGCTGCAGGCTGTGAGGGCGGTGAGTGAGGCAGAGGAGACTCCCGAAGAGAAAAGCTTCTGGAGGCACGCCTGGAGGTCCTCCGCGCCCCTCCGCTTCCCTTCCCCCCGGGCTTGTCTGTGCCAAGAGAGGCCGCGCTCCCCGCCGCCTCTACGCGCAGAACAGAGACGATCGCCAGCAAATTCTTTTAGGACATGCAAAAGCGTCTCCCACTGCAGTGTTAAGTGTTCTCCATAAAATCAAACTTCATTAGTGTTCGAGAGAGTGACTTGCATTGCCATGCCGTTATGGATAAATCACTTGAATAAATGTTCTCAAAAACAACGATATTATCGTTTATTTCAAGAATTACTGGCCTATTTATCGTCCAGCAACATTTGTTATTGTGACAAGCCCAAACATTTAAAAGTTTAATGTTTTTAAGGGTAATGATTTTAGTACATCACAGGCTTGACTCTGTGGAGTCCACAACATGTGTAGAAGATGATGGCACTTTTTAAGAGTTATTGAACATTCCAAGTATGTAAAATATATTTGAAGTCTATCTCAGTTTTCTCGAGAATATTTATGTTCAGATGTGGGTTTTGATAGATGAATATGATAGGTCGGGTATTCTTTTCTGACTGATTCACAGCGGCCATCTTACACCGCTTACGCTCAGATCCCCGACGGCTCTGCACACTAGGAAAGTGGACCCCTGCCAGATTTTAGGAGAAACAAAACTGGAGTGCACAAAGGAAACCTGAAGCTCAATCTGACAGGAATCTAAACTAAAAAGGTTCTTTTTACAACATTTAGTAAGCCTGTTGCAAATAATCCAGAAAAATTTAATACGTTTTTTTTTTTTTTTTTAAATCACAAACCTAATATGACAGTAGGCCAGCGCCCAGCCTTGCTCCAACAGAAAACGTCTCACTGGGCAGAACTCCATACTGAGGTCTCTACCATAAGCTCCATATACGTGTACAAGCAAAGGCGCCTGACTCAGATCCTCCACAGGTGCGGCATGGAGAAGCGTCACCGGCACTAAAGTGCCATCCTGATGAAAGAGCCGAACAGCAGTGGATGTTTTTGCCGGTCAAGGTGCGACCAGCGCATAAACATCTCAGTTTACTCCGTGAGTTTGTTTTAAAGACGCTCTTACTTTGCTGCAGGCCTTCAAGCGTGTGGTGATGCACTTGTGGTGACTCTCAGAGTGGGCCTGAGTTCCTGGGTCTGACAACAAGAGTCCTGTCTCAGGATCCAGGGAGAATGGGACGGGTGGGTGGACTGGAGACGATAAGAGGAACTCCAACACGTCCTGCTGGTCTGCCACGCCCGGTTTCTTGGTTTCAATAGTGCATGCCCAGGAGGGGAGCTTAGGAATGAAAGCAGAAATATATATAAGGAGTAGAAAACAGCCAAAAATAAAAAGAACATGAACGAATAAAACAGGTAGAAAATTTAGAAGGACTTTCCTGCCAAGTTATCCCGACTCTCACACTGACCTCTATAAAGTGTGTCTCTTTGGGATTGCACAGTGACATCACGCCTAGAGCGAGTTCATTGGCTGGCGTCTTTAGAACCAGCAAACAGTAGTCTCCTACTACATCCATGTCTTTGATAGGAGTGTCAGGGTTGGGGACAAATAAAGACGCCCATGAAGCCATTGATGGCTCAGATATGGGAGACTGCATCACCTAGTAAACAGAAAGATAGACACACATTATGTGAAACAAGAATAACAGACAGGCACATGCTTGTTGCCTGAAATAACCTAGTACTTTATGAGGAATCAAAGATAGCGGACGATGACATGCAGTATCTCGAAGGTATTCGTACCACATTTTAACCACCGTAAGTGTATTTTGTTCGGCTTTTGTGCGGCAAACACAAAGTAGAACAAAATAGAGAAATCGGAGGAAAAACGACACGTGGCTTTCAAACGCTTTCACAAGTAAATATCTGAAAAATGTGGAGTTAATTTGTACACAAAGCACTTTCCTCTGAAATCCCGGAACAAAGGCCAGTGAATCCAATGGGCCTCAGAAGTCGATTCGTGAACGCTGTTCACCTGTGTGTTACGCAATCTCTGTATGAATCTGTCTGTTTTCTGAAGGATTGAAAGATTTGTTTGAGGTCAACAGTGAAAAATGAGCTCTAATAAGAATTATAATTAAAATTGTAGACTTTTCCAGACACCTTTTTCCTTTTTCTGGTAGCTTCTAAAATATTATAGGTATTTGACTACATAACTTGCTTGCAGAGACATCTGTAAACAAAGTTTAGGTTTCATTAATTAGGCATTAGTGTCCATTCACCAGACAAAGGCACTGAATATGAGGTATGAACCAACTGCATAATCCATCGACTGCATATAATTTTTTAAAATTTTTTTTATAAGTCTTACATACATTTACATGACTGTGAGTATTCTGCTTTTTTTCTCTTAGATTCATTTAGACGAGTTGCTGTTGAAACTCTACCTGATACTCCTGTCCTGGCCCAGTATTAGCCAGTATAATGAGGGATCCTTTCCAGTGCTCCACATGGTAGAGGAGGCCCGGCTGACGACGCTGAATCACAAAAGGCTCTAAATGGGACTTTGTCACATCAATCAGCATCACCTCTGAGCTTGTTCTACTGTTGCAGTTAATGGCGAGGATCTGCCGGTCTCTGGACAGGGCAACCTCCACAAACACACTGCGGAGAGGACGGTACGGTTTGGGTTACTTGGTTAATTATTTGACAGAAGGGAGATGGTTTACCTGACCCAACGCTGACACGCACTCAGGCTGAGTTTCCTCGTACACGGTCGTTACTTTGCCGCTGCCTTCGGTTTCGAGGTCCAGGCGAAACACGGAGCTGGAACTCAGGCCTTCCAGAGTCGTGTAGAACAGGACGTCATCCGTCGCCCACTCTTCATAGACGGACATAAACATAAAAGCCAAGATCAATGCAAACTGCATCTCTACAGCCATTCATTTAAGGTTTTCGGTGCTTAAATTGATCTGATTCGTAACTTTTTCTGTCATTTAAATCTAGTGTCAAGTTCACAAAACCACATATTACAGATTCCACAAGTTTTTAATACATAAATAAAAAGATAAAGGCAAAATGGTAACATAGAAAAGATAAATTAAAAACAGAAAACACATCCAGTTCTTAGCTATAAAAGCGATGCATTTATTTTTACTACAACTGCATATTAGGCGTACTTTGTTTTAACTCTGTAATCTTTGGCACGGCTGAATTGTTCGAAAACATTTTTGGATATTTACCAAAGCTGAAGATGCTCTCTAGCTCAAGAAGGATGTAGTTGGGGGGCAACATGGAAATAGTTCTCTCTCCAAGTCTCACAACAACACACCTAGATTATCACAGTAAAAAAGTTGAATAATTAAAAGTGTGGCGGTCGACATTTTGGAATAAGTTACACCTCCGCGTTTAATTTACTTGAGCTCTTCTGTGTGACAACATTTCAGTGTGGCGGCGAGATGCTTTTCATGTGGAGACAGACGGATTCTCTGAATTGTCCACTGAAACCTCTCATCACTCTCGGCTCTCGTCCTCCCTTCCGCCCTGGATACATGTTCCAGATTTAACACCTGCTCAGGCTCTGGAGTGCCTAAAAATATGGAGGACGGGGAAGAATAAATGTCTGTGTAAAGGTAATTCCTATGCCCTTGAAAATAGATGCTCATTCACTGCTTACGATCTCTTTTGTCTATTCTGTAGATGCCATCAACTTTCATGAAGTACACGTGGTGACATCCGCACACCTGCAACGGGACAAACCGCGGGAAGTTGAAAGCGTGAACTGGAGTTTTATTCATTTATAAAGTTACTGACATCCAGATTTGGCAACTGGAGAAAGGCGGAGGACCCAGAGAGAAACTCCGTGCAGGAACGGTTGCCTTGAACTGTTTGAAGGCGACAGTGCCAGGAACTGTGTTACTGGGCAGCTCAGGACTGATTGCATGCTTATTATACTTTCTTTTAATCACTCGTTCACAATGTAAACCACAGCAACATGATTACAACCCTGAACCTCGTCTTACCACGGAGTAATCAGGTATACTGTGGAACCTGTGGTATGTTGCCTTCAGTCTCCTCACAAAATACTTCTTTAATTGCTGGTACTTGTCAGATCCAGAGCTCTGATGGTCAGATGACAACC
Organism: Poeciliopsis turrubarensis; assembly: GCA_010277015.1. Taxonomy (NCBI): domain Eukaryota; kingdom Metazoa; phylum Chordata; class Actinopteri; order Cyprinodontiformes; family Poeciliidae; genus Poeciliopsis; species Poeciliopsis turrubarensis. Next base: position 766,182 of record VMRN01000016.1, read on the forward strand.
CAAAAGCTTCCTGAAGTAGAAATTCAAACCAAACAAGAACACTTATCAAAGATGGAGAGATGTTAGACAATTAATAACCTAAAGGCATTCCTTGACCTAATTACATCTTCTTTTCATCACAAAAGATATAGAAGCACACTTGAAAATCACTAAAGAAAATTTGTATTGTTTTTCATTTATTTTAATGTTGCTGAATGAAAAAAAGCACAACCAACAAGGACATATTTATTTCAACAACGTGAGCGTGATCATCTATTAAAATGCTCTAGGTTGGAGTAGGAGCAGCATGAAATCATGTTTTCATTCTTACATACTTTAAAGTAGTTCTAAGTCCTTGTGCTTTTTGTTTTTTTTTTTTAATTTACATTACTAAAACAACAACAAACTTCAATACAATTTCTTGGGATTTTATGGATCAGACACAGAGAAAAGCATCTTTTTTAAGCAGCGCCATGCAGTCTGATCTACTATGGTTTACTGCGGTGATGGTTGAAGCAGCGTTAGCTTTCCATCACACAAAGCATTGTGAATGTAGGCCAAAAGGTGAACCGTTTCTGGCTGCTCTTCCTGGTGAAGAAAAGCCAAACCCACAGCATGATACAGCCACCACCAGATTTTTTTTTTTTTTATGGAGATGGTGAGTTCAGGGTCATGTATAGTGCTAGTTTTGCATGTCAATTTTGACCAATATGTGGGTTTTTGGCGATCTGCAAACAAGGCAGCTTTTCTTCTCGTTGCTCTCCCATAAAGGACAGGATTGCCGCTAAACTTTGTCACGTTATAAATGTGTTATGACAACACGTGAAAGCTAAAGCTAAGCATCTTTGCATCCCAAAAAGGGGGTGTCACTGTCAACCCCACAAGCCAGCCGCTGTTCGATTTAGTGCTCGTTTTAACCACTTGGTAAAGAGACTTCAAACAACCCCAAGCGAACCGTGAACATGAACTTCACAGTTCCCTGAACGTTCTTACCGAAGTGCACCGGCGCTGGACGGATAAGGACAGCCGGGCTCTGCGTTTAGAAACCCGAGGGTCCCAGAAACGAACCCCAGAGACACGGAGCAGCGGAGCCGCGGAGAGCAGCAGTGAACGTAAACCTGTCATATCCAACACTGAACCTTTAATTGGCCATTGCAGCGTTTGCGGTCAGTTAATTCGCTCGCTATTACAGCAGAGAGCTACGTCTGCTGTTCCAAAGCTGGAGAGAAAGTATATACGCACTTAAAGCGTTAATATTTACAATTTGGCTCTGAATTCTCATTTGTTTATAAGCTAGCGACAGAACAGCTCGAAACTAGCTCGGCGACGCAGCCAGAACCCCCCCAGACCAAAACAATCGAGCTGGCTCACGCGCTGCAAACCGTTTCCATAGAAAATCGAGTGCGATGTTTTCGGCCGGTGATTAGTTTGCCTGAAGTGACAAATGTGTACGGAAGCAGCATGTTGCAGGTGGTGTGAGTCAAGACGTGTGAGCTTTTGTAGATTTTGTAGTTTTAAAATAAGCCATGCTTTTCTAAATACCGCTCGAGAGCTTTAACATTGATAACTGTGACAGCTTTATAGCCCGGAACTTGTTTACAAATATATAGATATATATATCCGCGTGGGTATTGAAGAGTTGAGATGGAGAAAGGCTCCACAGGCGCTACAGAAAAGACCCAGTCGGCTTTGCCTTGTAAGGACGAGAGTGACGAGGACTCTAGCGGCCCAAATTCCCTCAACTCCAGGGAAGCAACCTGTGGCGCTACTGCAGGTCGAGCGAGATGGACTCTGCTGAGACAGGTACAAGAACGAATTTGAATTGGAATGGAAACAAAAGCACATTTTCAACTGCACACACTGTGCTTTTGCAGTACCTGCAGAAAGCAGGGGTTTGGATAGGTTTGTGAATTGCTTGTCTGTAGGTGAGCGTCGAAAAATAAAAGCTCGTAAATTGGAGTGACGACCTTTTACGTGCTCTTACAACTGATGCTTTTCGTCCATTAGTGCTAAGTTCACTGAGCCCATGCTCTCAAGTCTCCAGGGATATATGCATGTCTTTACCTGCTTTATGCATCTGGAGATATTTTCTGACAGTATTTTTGGTGAAAACATCGATTCAACAAGAGATTCTGAATGGAATTCAGATGTGGACTTTGACTGGGCCACATCAGTACGCTTTGATTGAACCATTCCATTAGTTTAGGTCAGTCACCTAAACTAAATGAATCAAACTTTGGTTCCTCGTTCAAAATATTTAAAGAAGTTGATTTGGCCTCATTTATCTGCAACTTTAGACACTCGAAGTTAAAGTAATTGTTCCACTTCTTGTGAGATCTGCCCAAAGGTACATTATAAATGTTATTATGGATAAAGTTATGCTTGCTGTTTAAAATGCTGAATTTATAAGAAAAAAAAATACCTATAACTCCAATTTTAAAACAACACACACAGATTCAATTAGATTGAGTGTAAATAATGTAGAAAAACTAAATAGTTAAGATGTTAAGCTATATTTGATTCAAAAGCCAAAGAGTGGTTGCAAGGAATATTAGAAGATCATTTAGACAGGACAGATCCTATAAATAGGTTGAGGCAAGAGTTATTAAGAAGCTATAGTAAAGAGAAACAAACAAAAATGTGTTTTCGTGTGCAAACTGAAGTTGATCAGCCGTGTTTCTCTTACAGGTGTTGTGTCAGAAGCAGACAGACAGTCCAGAGGTCAAACAGGTGTCTGTTCGTAGGTTTGCCACCTTTGACCTTTTCAGAAGGAAAAAACTCTCAGCACAAGAACACTGTGATACCTCAGATGACCAGTGGGTGGAGTACAGAAGTGTCTACTATCCTGAATACGGTGCCTTCCTCAGGTGAACACACCATTTCAAGATTTCACAAAAAAAACATCAGCGTGACCATAACCAGTCTCAAACTCTTTCCTGGTGTGTTGGTTTTATGTTTAAGACTCAGAGCATTGCTTTGATGTTTCTACAATTTAAAATGTGTTGTTAGGTGTAGCCAACCAAACTTTGTATGATAGCACTGATAGGTGAGTTTTGTACTTGTTTCATCACAAAATATCCCAAATATTATTATCTGAAACACGTGAGACAAAAAATTAAAAACAAGATATTTGCAAGGGAATTGTTTTGTCACGGAGATGTACTTGTATGAAAAAAACATATAGAGTACTGTGCAGACTATTTCATGTTCATCTATGTTTGGATTTCTAGGGATAACCTGGGGCCTCTCAAAGTTAATGAAGTGCTCAATAGTTTTGACAACACTGGCAATGTCTGTAAGTAGATTTCTTTTGCAACCCTATTAAGCCACTGTGTTTGTTCTGTATGCACAAAATGCACACACAAAAAAAATCCCATTTTGTGCATTTGTGCAGAAATGCACAAAAATATGTTACCCTCCATGCTTTTTGCTTTTATTACTATTAATGCATGGCTACTGATAAGTCCGACTGAATCATGTGCTGGCCACAGTGTCGGGTACTTATGAATGTGTTATTGTCATCTTGTTAAAAAGAAAGTTTAATTCCAGATGCTTTAGATGAAAAACGAAACGTAAGACTAAATGGGGGAAAACATGTGATATGCTGACCAAACCTCAAAAACTTTAAATACACATACAATATCAAATGCTTACCTCAAAGGAAGTGCTGTCTCTTCTACTTTTTCTGGCTCCAGTGACCTTTATTTGATAGCAGTCGCACATGAAAGCAGGTTGTGTGAGAGGAGGAGTCAACAGTATGCATTCATTTTTTTTTCTTGTCCTACCATCAAAAACATAAACAAGTAGAGTTTTGGAAGATGACTCTACTTTTCAAGATGATATTATGAAGCTTTCTGTTAGTGTTAGTCTCTGAGAAATGCAAAAATTTGAACCAAAAAAAAAAACGTGTGAACCTGTGGGTTGTATCTAACTTATTGAACAATTACTCATTTTCTGTACTGTCTAGTTCAGTTTAGAGTTACCAGGCATGTAGTCTGTTCTAGCTGTCAGAACTCTTGGGTAATTCACACATTTTTTTGTTTCTTATAAAATCTTGGTTTTTAAGAGTAAAAAGCAAAAGGTTATTGTTTTTTGTATTGGGTGCCATCTTAGTGCCCTTTATCCCATCCATTGTCCTTTACATTGCTTTCCGCTGTTAATATATGCAAAGTAATACTTACTAAAAACGACTTTCTCAGTTTCAAACAAAACATCTTGATGACTGCACCCCCTCCCATTCACATTCCTGTTTCTCAATTTACAATCCCTCCCCATCGCTACCCTCATTTTTCCCTCCATCCCTCTCAGTTGGAGTCATGCTTGGCCAGATGGGTAACAGAGTTCCTGACTTGGCCAATGGATTAGCACAGCCGGAGATGAGAGCATAGAGGAAGGGAGAGGAGAATAGGGGGAGAAGGTGGGTGGGCATGCCATAGGTGGAACGTGTGTCTATGTGTGTTTATGTGTGGGTGTGTGCATGTGTGTGTAAGAAGTGTGAAGCCTTTAGCAGAGGGACCTTGCTCCTCAAACAATGGGACAGCCATCTCCCTCCTGTTCTCCATCTCATGTTTGGGACTAGTAATGCGTGAGATCAATTAGGGTTGGTTGAGAGGAGGCTCTGAAAGGCCCAGAGGTGACCCTGTCGGAGCTCTGGGGTATACTTTTGGGGGTGGGGGTTGGAGAGAAACCCTTCAAAATTTAAAAGCGCACACAGTGACTTACATTTGTCCTATCATAGATATACAAGAAGGCACACCACCTGCAATAATCTAGCACTTCCATGCTAATAAGCCCACCTTCCCGTCACCCGACCCTATACTCTCTCCACCTTTCCTGCAGTCTTGATAATCCCTCTACCCCTGAGGTGTGGACAAGCCCAAATCCTAGGGGTCCTTGTCCTCCTGAATAGCAGGCTAAAAAGCCTGGCCGGATTAACCCACCGTATCCAAAATGTGTGGATTCAGCTTAAAAGTGCTACCCCCCTCTCAGCGTGAGACCCTCTGCCCCCACAACCTCTTTCCCGCTATTGTGTTTGTCATACAAGTGTGCACGTACGTGAACAATATGTTGTTTCTTGAAAGTAAAGATAAGCCGGAGTCAATGGTTTCAACACCAGACCAGAGGAGGAGCGGGCGAGGCAGCTCAATTAGGATTTTAGGAAATGGGGAATTGATCTCCAGGTCGGCATCATACTCCTGAGCAAATCCAAATGACAAGCTTGTGCGAGCATCAGAAGTTGTAATAAAAAAAGAAAACAACAATTTTGTTTCGATATGACAAAGCTAATGCGCTTTCTGGAAATAGTTTGAGTAAATTAAACCTTACAGTAAATATTGGCTGTAATTGTTTTTTCTAAGAAACTAAGTCATAATCCAGAAATATTAGACTGTTTGGAGGAGTAACATAGGTGTGTATCACAGCCAGGTCATCTGTGTTTACGCACATATAAACCCACCCTCCCTCCAATTTACACACAGTTTGTTTGGCTGCATTGTTACATTTGTAGCTCATTATGTCTCGCTAATAAATGCCTAAACCTCTATCAGACTAGACTTCAGCACTTTCAACTATTTGAACTCTGAACTCCTGACCCCCTCGGTCTCTTCAGCTGACGGTGGAGTCTTGTAATCGCTGGTCTGCTTTGTACAAGCGCCATTTGGGTTTTTTTGGGAGATGCTTGTTCCCTGCCAAGGGTCAGGATTTAAGGATACAATACAGGGCCCCTTGAGGGTGGAGTGACTAAGAATGCATGGCAGAATGTGTGCATGTGTGATTGAGAGGGCTTAGAGCTTGTTGACGTTGCTAGGGGTTTTTGATTAGGGGGCTTTATAGGCTGTGGGGTTATTTGTCAGGTTTGTGTTTCACTTTAACGTAGCATTTGTTCCCATTAGAGATGTGGCGATATAAACGTTTCGAGTCCTGATTAATGTGTACAGACTCATCATGGTAATCTTACAGTAGCAGTGGTATCCTCATTATATACAGAATGCTCTTTTATAACCCATACATACAGACTTGGCACTGTTAGATAGAGATATTTAAAAGTAAAAAAAAAAATATATATATATGTATGACATTCCTTGCTTGCTGGTTACACAATCACAACAATGAGTCACAAAAATGAGTTTTATTGATTGTTCTCAATTCCTCTTTCAAAAATAGGTGAATGTTTAAAAAGAAGTGATGCATTAAGACTTTGCCTGCAATTTGTCCCCTTTGCATGTGTGGGTTCCCACAGCTAGCAAGCGAATGTTCAGATGATGTTCATGTGAACATCATCTGAACATCATCTGATGATCTGATCAGATCATGATCAGATCATCTGAACATGATCTGATTACCAAACGTCTGGTTAACGTCCAAGAATGGACATTAACCAAACGTTGATCAAACATTTATTCGTAAGAAACAAAATAGGTCTTTCTGTGATTGTATTTAATCATTTTTTTAGTCTTTTAAACCCTTATGGCTGTTATTATTTTTTTTTAAATCAAATCTTTGTATTATATTTCTGACATTCTCTGCACATTCTCTCATTGGACGCTGTAGGTAGTGCTTTCCATTTTAATGTTGACCTCGCTCTTCCAGATTGAGCACAACAATAGGGACAAGTACTGAATATACATGTTTAATTGGAAATACAGGCATGTATTTCCAATGTATTTCATTTCTGTATTTTATGAGTTTCAGAAACGTCATTAAATTTCTCCATGTAATTTCTAACACAGAAATGTTAGAAATATTAAAATGCTAATAGTGCTAAAATGTTAGCTTTGCAAACCAGTGACCACTTCATACATGGTTTCCAGTGATGAATACGTAAGAAGACATACATTTTTCTTTCTTGTTGGATGAAGGATTGCATATAAATCAGTACTTTTGATTGAAGTTCAGAGTAATATAAGGTTGGCGGCTGCCACGATTAGAAACATCTGCTGGAAGTGAACGCACCCAAATGTCCTGTGAAGTGATGAAAGCCTGGCTGTGTGTGTGTGTGTGTGTGTGTGCGCATGTGTGTGCAATGAGGAGCCCAGCATCCTAATGAAGCCTAATAGAGCCTTCTTCACTACAGCTGTCATCGTGCGAATGGCTACCAGCCTTTCAGCCTCTCAGTCATCCCTATTATCTCCCACCGACTTCACCTATCACTCCCGCTGGTAAATACTATAAGCTCTGACTGCTTGAGTGTTGTGAGGCAGCGTGGTGGGGAGCTGATCATTTTCTGTGTGTATCTCATGTTTGTGGAGCTATGG
>VMRN01000016.1:773423-832854 GCA_010277015.1 Poeciliopsis turrubarensis
CTTTTTACTGAATGTGTGTGTGTGCACATTTAAAGTCTGTGTGTGTGTGTGTTGTAATAGGTGCCCCCCGTGGCCTTCCCTTGTGCCAGGCCTTTAGCGCAGCCCTGTTTGCATAATTATGCTAATTCATTTTGCCATAGTGCTAATTAGACCTTGTTAGACAATAGCGCTAGACTGGAAGCTGGCAGGCACGCACACACACATGCAGCCACAAGCTCACTCTGACTGTTGTGTCAATGACAAGATTTGCGGTCCCCCTCTGCGCTGTTTATAACATGCTTTCTATAGAAATCACTCTCCATTGGTGCCTTCTGGACTGAGCTCAGGTGTCTCTTACCATTTTGATTTAAACTAGTGGAGAGAAATCAATGTGACAATATCACACTTGCTTTTTGAAACTACTCCCAATTGTCTATTCAAGAACCTGTGGTTCTCTCTTTCACCCCCCCCCATCAGAGCTGATTATTTAATGTTTGTTTCTCACCAAGTCAGTATATTTTTCTAAGCTTTGCTTGTTTTGTCACAGCACCGTAAAATATAACTATAATTTTGATCTCAGTCTGGCTTACTTTACTGACAATACAAATGTGAGTCATTCAGAAAACGTAACATTATTCCTCCTCAATACCAAAATACTTAATTTTTCAATATTTGGCTCATCAAGTAATTTAGCTTCCAGTAAGGAACTAAGTGAAAATATTACAGAAGGGATCTAACAATACATTTAGCTCAGGAAATGATAAAAGATACTAGGTACACAAGATGAAGCTAATAGTGTTCATAAGAAAAACACAACTGTAGAAAATATTTCTCAAATAAAAGATCAAGTAAAAGGATTTTTAATCGGTGTAAATTGATTTAGTCTGAGTCTGGCTTCTCTCGGGGAAGCGGTTTTGATGCAGCGCCGCATGTAGGTTGGTTGTAATGCCAAAAATAGTAGCAGAAATGTCCTTTTACTGTTTCCTCGAAGAGAATAAAGTGTCACATATCATAAAGAAATACATAATTAAGGTTTACATAGTCTACATGGTTTAGATTTCTGCCACTGGATTTGTGAAACGCAGTCCAGTATACTTACAAAAACAACCAAACAGTCATAGTTATTTAATTAGTCACTGGCTTTTGTGGAATGTGCACATGCCAATATAACTATTTTGTTTCATCAATAAAATAAAAATAGAGATGTGGTAATAAATCTTTTGTTCAGTTTAGAAAAATTTAGTTCAAGTTTAACAAGTATGTTAAATTTTGAACTGCAGATGATCCGAAACAGTCTAAGCAGGTTACAACAAAACAAAATGATGGTTTCCCCTTGTAATATAAGGAGACAGTCATTGTCTTCTCTTACTGGTCAGCTTTCTTGGTGTGTTTACATTTTTGTTAAACTACAGATGGATATTAAGTGATCAGTAAATGTTCAATTTCAACATGTTGGTAATTTGACATGGGAAACATTTTCTTGTCTTGTTAAATAATAATAATAAAAAAAAAAACAATAAGAAATTGTCTGCACAACACATCTCGGATAAACCAAGTACATTTAACAAAGCAGAGTTAAATGGCATTTTGAATATTTGCTTTTGTATGTTCTGTTGTACAGTTTGGTAGAAATGACAGATTAAAAATTGTCCAACTAATACTCAAGAACATTTTTAGCCATTGCCACAGTAATTGTTTCTAGGTCTATAATTTTGCCACTAAACATAAAAGACTGTCAAACAGTAAGTGGATGTGGCTTTTTAACTGTAACGTGTGAGTGTGTGTGCGTTGGTGTGTGTGTGTGTGCGTGTCACTTTGTGGCGTTGTAGTGGGGGTTGGCAATATTGCAGGCAAGACTTGAATGGCTCCAGGGCACATTGAAGTAGTCGCTGGTTGACTTAATTGAAAGTAATTGATTTTTGCTTTTCTAGCTTTGTCTTCTCTATCCATGAGAAAGTAAGACTTGCCTCAAGTACTGCTGGCTGTTAGAAGCTTCTTGACACCCGAGATGCAAACAGTTGCCACATTCAGCCTGCATCAAAGCGCGACTTGATGACAATGTGCAGACGCAGACCTAGATGTCAGCGCACGCGCGGCCACATGTACGCTGATGTTCCCTGCGGTTAACTCTTATTGTGACTCTGGGCTCAAAAGGGTTTGAAGGTGGGCTGCTGGGTGTAGCTTTTGCTTAAGGAGTCCTTTTCCTTTAATAGTGGCCAGTTGATTATCTAAATTTGAGCCAGACTAAGAGTTGTGTGTGTGTGTGTGTGTGTGTGTGTGTGTGTGCGTGTGTGTGCGTGTGTATGTGTGTGTTCAGCGCTGTTGTGCACTATTACCGGTAAGCGGTGGGGATTAAGTTCAGGAAATGAGTGGAGCGTTAAAGGGTGCTTCCCTTCCCAGTGCTTTTGCATTGTCACCGCAGCTAATACTCAGCTAATTACAAGGGCATACTTTAGCAGCAAGCTCAACTATAACTCTTATCTCAATGCACTACATTCTTCCCTTTTCTTAGGTTACCCCCTTCACCTCAGATTTTTTTCTGGGAGAAGTGAAAGAAAGAGAGAGAGTAATAACAGGTCACCCCCTACTCTAAAAGCACTACCTCCCTCTGGACGGATATAATTATTGGATTTTTCTCCATTTAAGTCGCCCAATTCTTATATACCCCTCCTAGCAATGTTTCAGATGGTGTCTAATCTCAGCTAGACGGGACAGTCCAGCCATGCAACACAAGCACAAAGAAACTGTGATTATGCAGTCTACAACGCCACTGAACTGTGGAACAACCTAGAAAGCAGCCTGTGAATGTGATTCTGTTTGTTTTGTTAGGCTTGCATTATGAAACTAATTTATTTACACATCAACTGATAGATTAAGCCTTGAAAAATGTTAATTATGTCCAGAGTTTTTCCTTCTGGGTCTGTATTTACATTTAATGAGATCCTAAAGTTGTAGGTCTTATAATTTTTTGCTTCTCCTATGACCATTTTGATTTAAAGTTTTATGCATTTTTTACTTTAAGCAAACAAATTCAAAATGTTTACAAGGAGCTCCTCACCCTATCTCTCTAAGACGCTCATCTGGATTACATTCAAAATCTATGTGGAGGCGCGCCCAGGGCCCGTTGCGTCGCGTTTGAAGAGTTTGACGCGTCCGACAAATAGACCGGCAATAGAAAAAAAAACGACTGGAGAGATTTTGAAACGTCTAACGCACTTTCATCGTGCTCTCGATGTTCTATCTACGCGCTCGTGACGCGCTTCCACTCAGACTTTGATTTACACCATTAGCTTTATTTGAAAAAAAAACAAAAAAAACAACACAAAGTGTTTTCTTAGAAAATTCACTTCAAACAGGGCTCAGATATAATCATTTCAAAACTAAGTAACTTATCGTATTTTCCCTCTTGTTAATATCGGAGTTATAGTGTTTAGTCCTGATTGCTGATTTTTAACCTGCTCCTAGTGTAAAATCTTTCAGCCTGTCTGAATCCCCTCCTGCAGTCATAATGATTAGCACTTTCAATGTTACTGCTCTATAATGCAAGAGATTAGTGTACAGTTGCTCCGTGCTGCATATTTGCTCAAAATCCTGCTTCATAAATTGTATTGATTAACATCCAGGACACTGCAAAACTTCCTCAGACTAGATGAGTCTTCACTTAATATTAGATGTTCTTATATTTCTTTCGACCAATAATAGGAATGTGAAGTTAGATTTCTGCTTGTGTATATAATAAATCTATACACAAACTTGAATATGTGGAGTGTGCTGCCATTAGAGGGTGATTAGCGTATGGTGGCTAATTTGGCTCTCCTCCCACTCGTACCCATCAAGTGCACCTCAAGCCACAAGTGCTTGAGTGTGCTTGTTTCTGCATGTGCAAATCTATTTGTGAAGGTCCCTAATGATGTTTAAACACAAATAGATGATTAATGTGATTAGTGTGTTGGTTGGAAGAAGCAGCATCATGTTAAATGGTCACATGGCCACATGGGAGCAGGCTTTGGTTTCTTTCCAAATCATAACTCCTACTTCATCTTAGCATCACTACATTTGCTGGAGATAAAAATTCTCACTCAAAAAACTAATCAAACAAAAATAAAACCCAAATTTTTTGAAGTATTTCTTTTTAAGTGATTTTTATTTTACAATATTTTTTTTTCAGAAATCTGAAAGAAAGAGTCTTTGAACATTCATACCAGTCTGATTTGACAACTTCTGTTTTTGTGTCCATATCTTTAATAAGAAAAGCTTTTTTTTGATGGCAAGAGCAAGACATGCATTTAGATTTTTCTCACATTTAATGAATAGCAAATTTTAGTATTACCTTTTTAGACTGTGTTACAATGAAAGCATATTTATGTGCTGGAATAGCCTAGTCAAAGATCAAGTCTAACTCAAGTCTATAATTTGTGGCAAGGCTTGAAAACTGCTGCTCACAAACACTCTTCATTTAGTCTGAGCTTAAGCGATTTTGCTACGAATGGCTAATATATTTCAGTCTCTTGATTTTCCATCTCAGTGAGACCTGTGATTTACACCACATATTCCTTACTTTTGCTATAAAAAAATCAAAACAATATTTCATTTTCGTTCGCAGTCATGCACTCCTTTGTGTTGATCAATCACATTAAGGGCCCAACAATATATTCACGCTCGTACTTTTTGCCAGGCTCTGAACAGTAAAACTTTAACACATATTTATACATCGTTGTAACTGTGTGCAGGCGATGGAAAGCCTCAGAAAAACATAGAAGAGCCCGTGAATCATTAGTTCTTTAGCAGATTTTGTCAAAACGCCTTCCAGTGAAGTGGAGCAGCTGCTTGTTAGCCTACAGCCTGTCAACACGTCTTTTCCAGAAAGACTAATGTGTTTGCTATTTAGCTAAAGAGCCATTAACTTTCTTAGTGACTCGCTGTACGGCTTTAATGCACAAACTGTTGAACACTACTTCTTCACTCTGTCAGTTTCTCCCTGACTGGGGGCTCTAAATAGCCCCACAGGGGCCTTTAACTGTCAGCAGGCTGTGCTAATGTTAGGTGTCGGCTGTAATTGGTGTGCTACATGCTAATGTTAGCAAGTGCAGGCCTCAGAGGGGAAAGTTAACTGATTTCCAAGTGCCCTCCTGAGAAACCGGCCTAACTGCTAACTGCTATTGCGTCTCTCTGGGGCTCCAAGCTGAAGAGTCTGAAGCAAACTGGCTCATGACACTAGACTATTCATTATTATGGGGAAGAGGCATGAATGCACCCCAAAACCTGAAACATTCAATCTGCGTGTTTATATATCTCATCTCTACAAAGTGCATGCTGAAGTAAAGCGATGATCTGTTTTCAGTTTTCATCTTATTTCAGATGTTCAAAGCAACTCTCCTGACTTTTTGGTTCTTTTTTTTTTTTTTTTTTTTTTTTTTTTTTTTTTTTGCTTTGTGTCAGCATACGCAGCCATTGGGACACACACTTTTTCCTTACTGTGTCTCTATCTGTCCACAGCAGGCCATGGCGCCACATGCCTTTGTGCCTGTCCACTGAAGCTGAAATAGACTCTCTTTCTCTGTTGCTCACATGTGTAATGAACACAGAGAGCACTATAAAGAGTCATTCGACGTTTTGTTAAAAATGTTATCGTTAGGGAATATAAGCGACAACTTATTATTTAATCTGAAGAGATTAAAAGATAACTGGTAAAGAAGGCCGCCAGCTTTTTGCTAATCACTTTAATTTTTATATGTTCTAATGCTATCGCGGTCATACAAATAAGTATTGCCTTTTTTGGCAGGTAATTATTGTTCTGTAAAAAGTGATAAATTAGTGTAATGACCTGCTCTGGTCTTATTTACTGTTGTAAATTGCACACTTGTGCTTTGGAAACTATGAAGAAATCTTTAACTATTTCACAAACTTCAGAGAATAATGTTTTATTTGGATTGTATGTGACAGATTCTCACAAAGTGGTGCGTAATTGTCAAGGCTTTGTTTAGAACGTGCAAAAAAACTTGAGAACAAGTTCACCTTTCGGCTGGACAGCACTATAGTTTATAGGTGGGTTGTCCAAGGTGCAGTGCGTGGATATTTTGTCGTCCTCATCAAAAATTCAACAGAGGTGTACTCATAGTCATCGCTGTAATTGTGTAAAAGATGTGCTTAGTCCAGCGCAGCAGAGTATCAGCTCACAGGTTTTAATTTACTTGTAGAGCTGGTAACATCCTCCCTCGTTGCTCTCTGCTAGCCGCGCTGTTCTTCTTCCCTCCCTCTCGGCTTACCTCTTGCTCTCTCCACCCACCAGTGATTGCACAATCTTTCATCACAATCACAACAGCCCAGATCCTGTACCAGTGTGTGAGCGCCACCAATCAACACACACGCACACACACACACACAAACACATGTGTCCTCGAGGAGGAATACAGTCAAAGCTTTTATGCCGCTTCCCCAAGTGGCTGTTTTTCGAGCGCAGCCACAATGGAGGGCCTAATGTGGATTCGTTTAAAGAGCTGGTTAATTGGAGTAGGATGCTCTAATTGCACCTCTTTCACGGTGTGTGTTTGCGCTTGTTTAGATGTGTGCTTGTCACCTGGCCTTTGTTTGGACTCTGTGTGGGAAAACATTTGCTCAGCTATAGCTGCACTAGACAAACACTATAAGCTACATAACAAACACATAAGAGGTATGAAGTGCCTAATCTGGGAGCGGGAGCGGATGAATAAATAGTACACTTTGTAATGAGTACAAATTACTGTATGTGCTCGATCTCCAACTTTTGTCTGTGGCGATGCTTCTGTATGTTCTTCTGACTCTTTCTGCCGGCGCTGTCCCCCAGCTGGGGGTGCTCTAAGTCTTTCTATAACTCTGCCGGCGCTGCGTGTGTTTGTGTGCGTGGTCCCGTCAATTTCTCAGCATCCGAGTTATCATAGCCGTGTCCTACTCTGCCTTTTCAAAGCGGGACACTGAACCAAGAGAAATGCTCTGGATATTGAACCAGCACTTGTCAGAATAGAGATGATGATATATCTGCTTTTTTTTTTAAGGGGCAGAGGTCAGCTTTAGAGATGCGATCCACACAAGATGGCTCAGAACAACATGAAAGTCTAATTATGTGGAAGTGTCCTGATCACTGTATATTATCTGCATTTGAGATATATTTCATTCATTTTCAATATATATATTTATGTATCCAGTCCAGAAGCTTAATGTTGACATTCTTCATCAGTGGTGTTCAAGCTTCAGCCATCTAGTTCAAGATGAGAATGACTTGAACTTTGCTGCGTCCTCCATCTTCACTATTATGTCCATTTTGCAGCAGCACCAATAACATTCAGTGTGATGCGTCCAGCTCTATGCTTGGTAGTTGGTACAGTGTTCCTAAGTTTCAATTCCTTAATGTGACTCATGCAGGCATACTTTGTCATCGTGACTAAATTAGGATCTCGCCTGACCGTCATTCCTTTTTTTTTTCAAGAACGCATTTGTCCGATGCCCACTCAGTTCTCAAGACATTTCCACTTAACGAAAGGCCTGAAGTGGCTGGAAACTCGTCCATACTTAAAGTGTTAATGTTTAAATGCCAGGTTTGTACTAGAAAATCAGGAATGTTCGATAAATGGGACCATTTCTGACTAGAAAAGTTTTCAAGTATCCAGAAAAAATAATGACCAAATCCTGCTCCTGATTACAAAAAGTATGTAAAGTTTGCTAAAGGACAGTCGATCAAATGTCAGTTTGGGGTATCTATAAGTTTTGCCAATGTACAGTTTAAATTACAACTTGTTTAAATTTTTTAGAACTCATTGTAGGTGTAAAGTTTTCCCTAAAAGAAAAGAAAAATATAAAATGTGTATGTAAAAGTATGACTGCAGCTATAAAACGAAGCTATCCAAAGACTTCTCCTAAAATAGTGGTTTAGTTCAAATATAGTCGAAACGGGACCTGAATGTTAGAACAAAAAATAGTTTGAAAGTAAATAAATTCTAGACGTTGTCAATTTCTGTAACATAAAGCGCAACTTTGAGTCATTCTGGTTTTGTTATATTTTAGCATTTGTGACTCTGTGTGACTGTGTATGGGACCCTCTATGTGAGGGAAAAGCCATGGCGTGCCCTAAGTGGGCCATAGGCCTAAAGATGATCAATAATTGCCATTCAAAGCCCATTCTCATCCTGCCAACACACTTCCATACTGTGTACAGCAGAGCGCTTAGCTGATCAATTGAAAATAAGTGTCATTTACTTTTGCATGTTTGCTAAGTTACACGAGCAGACCCAGGAGGGACTTCCTTAATCTTTCTTTATGCTTTTATTTCCCTTCTGTTCCATTTATTTACTTATTTATTTATCATTTGGCAATACGAGACAGGAAAGCAACCTTTGTTTTGTTGCAAACATACGCATTTGCCCTGTCGTTGCTTCCGTTCCGTGTGTGTGCTACAAGTTGCCCGTGTGTGTGTGTGTGTGTGCGTGTGTGCGTGTGTGTGTGTGTGTGTGTAGGGTCAGGCTAAATGGATGTATTATTAGTAACCATTCTGCATTTGGTCACTGACGTTTTCAGGCACAACAATCAGATCACTTAAGAGACTGCTGGGTCTATGGCCCAAAGGTTCCTGTCTCTCCCTGTATGTCTCTCTTGCTCTCTTTTTTTTTTTTCCTGGTATTCTTCAGTGCCCCTCTTCAGCACACAGAAAAACCCCAGCAGCCATGGCCATCAACCCTTATCTTCTCCCCTTGCCACTTCTCCTCTTTACTACCCTTGTCCTTTACCTCCATGGGGGGAAAAAGGACAAGGTCATGAAGATAAACATAAAAAAAGTGAAAGTGGATGCGAGAAAGACGCACACACAGAGCTAAAATGATCATTTCATTTGAACTGTGGCCTCTGGGCAAGTGTGATGAGAGGCCTGCTAGCCTAGCAAATAATGGCCATTTATATTTAAAGCCTTTTTTACGACTTACTGCCAGCGACTACTCAAGAGTTTAGCTGAATGATGTTTCAACCCATGTAATCCTGTAAAAATGCACCATTAAACCTTTGAGCCTGAGACTGTTGATATTGAAGAACATTTTTCCACAATCACAGATAAGCAAGGAAACGATGCAAATTCTGTCACTGGATCCCTTATTAAGTACATCTGCGTAATTGCCTGTTAACAAAAGTAGTGAATTATTCAATCAGTAGTTTAAAAAACTACTCACTACAACCAAGATATGAACCTCAAATTCAGCTGACAAGAACAATGAACTGCTTAGATTCAGTAATGGATGAGGTGTAATATTACCCATTATTTGCCAATAATATACTTGATCACCTATGTGGCCTCTTACTGTCATGAAGTTCCCAATGCTCAGGGAATATGCTGAGGACATCGTCATTATTTGAAAGGCAAGAGAAAAGTAAGAAACATGGCTTTAGTGCAATCAAAATTGACTTTGTGGTCTTCAAAAAAATATAGAAAAATTTGATTTTCAATGTATCAAGCAGCCCCACTCACAAGCCCCTTTCTCAGCATCAGTGTTGATGTTCTTATTGATTGGGACAATTGTTTTTTTTGTGGTTTTGATTCATAAAAGAGAAATTTTTGACTGTTTTTATGGTATTCTTTGAATCTTTGGATAATGTCTTTTAAGGGTTGGCCTCTGCGGTTCTGCTGAGGTTCTGCTATACTGCAATGCAATGTGGGTAATGGTCGAGTCCCCTCAAGAGGTGTGATGGGGGACATATTCCTTGAGGAATATGTCACCATTTTGGCCTAGTCATACCTTGTGATCGCCAGATTAAGATGTGCATTGCACAAAAGAACGATGTCTCAGAAACTGCATGCATGACAAAAATTTCTCCACAGGTAAGATATTAGACAAACTCTGAATTAAAACTGAGTTAAAGCATAACAACTCTAAGCACAAGGGAGTCAGCTCAAAGTGATGACGTCCAAAGATTCACGCTTTCTCTGATTCAAGCAGCTCTGGGGTGAACCAGAATAAACAAGTCTGTACTTGCACCCCAGCAGATCCAAAGGAAACTTTGCAAACAATCTCTCTTTCAGGCAACACAGATCTACGCATTCCAGCCAACATGCAAGGTTCACATATTGCTAATCACTGTATGTTTATAATATCCAAATCAGCTGTTCTGCTTTTTTATGGACAATAAAGTTTGTGCAGAAAAATGTGTTATCAGTGTTGTATTTATCTGGAGCTGGACAACAAAACACAGTTATTAATTACTTTAAGCATACATCAAACACCATGTCGATGTAAAAGCATTGCTTAATCACATCTCTCTGAAGTCTAGCTGTTGTATGTTGTTTTATTTATTTTGCGTCTGGATGTTTTAATTTGCGTCCTTTGCCTTTGCATCATTTCTCCCCATTGTCGGTTTTCTACAGTTCTCCATCGTATTTATGATAACACTCAATTGCTTGACAATTGAAAGAATTCGTCACGGCTACAAGTGCTCCCCTTTTGTTCTTTAGTAAATCACTCAAGTGGTAATCATTGGTGATTTTTCTTAAAAATTCACCAATGATATTACAGACATGCATTCTTGGCACAGAAGGCATGTCTGTACTAAGGTCAGACAGTTAGATATACACCTTTGTGCGACAAGAATGCGGGCCAATTCATACAGACGTCAAGCAAATAAGAACACGTCTTCACCAGAGCCAGGAGTTTCTTTATTTACTGTTAGTATGTGTCAAATTAAACCTCAAGAATCCAGTCATTTTGATGAATTTGGGCGTCATACAAGCGCAGCAGAGAATATTTTTGGGATGGAGGAAAAACAGAGAAGAGAGGACATGGAAGAGGGGAATGTCTAATAGAGATATATCATTACACTGTTATATGTGTAATCTATTGTGCGGCCATTGAACAACAGCAGCATGCGTTTGGCAGTAGGCCATGGGCGCACATACACACACGCACACACACGCTGTGCCTCCAGTGGGGACGTAATAGATGGTGTGAGTGTATTAGTCGCTACAGTCCAAGTGTTAAATGCTGGCCTGGTGTGTGTGAGATCGATGACAGCCGGGCGACCCCTCATTCTGGCACACACACATATAGACACACAGAGAGAGCTGTGACACATAGCCCGAGGTCAGGGTTCATACGCAAACATATCAGTCTCTGAAACACACATAGACATCTCTTTCCCTCTCGTTCTCCGTGCGTATATGTAGCTGGATCAAAACGTTTTGTGTCTATTACACAAGCACGCGCGCACACGCACGGCCATCCATATACCCATCTTGTCCTGAGACTGCAGGGAGGGGCCTGCTGTCAAGCACCGGTGGTCCATCGATACTCGGGCAGAGCACTAATGCCTGCTGTCTGCTGATGGACGCTGGCCTGCCTCCAGGGACCATTAGACTCAATGGGACAGAGACAAACACACACATATACACACGTTACACCAAAATGAAACACATAAACACAACTAGTACTCTGATGTGCCATCAAATCTTAGTATTTGCAGGGTTAAACCTCACAAATACATGCAATGGAATCATTAATGCACATTTGTATTTTTTCATTGTGATCCACATCAAGCAGTAGTTGAGCTGAAGCAGGTTCATATAGTTGAATAAGACTGAAGAAACTTATTTATTATTGCTTCATATTGAATTTGAAAGGGGGGGGGGATTACAAAATAAACCATTTCACCCAAGAAAATAGCTTGAAAAATACCTGGAAAATACAATTTCCTTATCTTTAGCAAGTGTAACCCACAAACAGTGACAGACAGGACTCAGATGAGGCTCCTTTAGAGACTTGGAGAGGTGTTATGGTGTTCTTTTATATTTGATGCACACATTTGCTAGAATGCAAGAGTTGTGACTGTTTTAAGCATGTATGGCATTCACATAAAATCACCAAGCTGCACAGGATCAGGTGTTGTCATGATCATTTTCCTTGACTATCCGTTGAACTGCATTTCAGACAAAATTAGTTGCACTATTAGCTACCGGTGACTCCTTGGAAGTTCACTACGTTTTCTGTTATAACTCCTAATTTTTGCAGCTCCCTTTATCTGTCCAGTTGATGGCTCACAGATACGTGTTACGGTAAGAGTGTCCAGCTCAGCAGCTTTTTGCATGGATTCGCTTAACAACAAATGAGCTGAAGTGGGGGAAAGAGAAGAAGAGACGTTATCTTACAGTGAACCAAATACACACATTTAGCTGGACAATGATTGGACGCCTGCAACTGTGTTGCTTTCTCTTAAGGACAAGACTGAAATGTTTTGTGTATGGCCTCACTCATTCGTGTGCGCAGACTCCAAGGACACTGTCTGTGGATGGTTGAGATTTTATAGCTTTGTTGTACCGATTGCCTACATTTCTCGTGACAATTTCCTTCATCCTCCACATTCCTAATGGACGCAAACAAGTTTGATGAGCTACTTGGGCGCCTGGCCCCATTTCTTTGTCACCAGGTGATCATACTTGATTATATTTGCATGGAATCGTTTTGATTTGGCAAATTCTGATTCAGATTCACCCAAATCACAATGCAGTGGTCAGATTTGGTTCATAATGCCATGCCTATTGTTTAAAAAAGTTATCTTTAGATTCAGTAGGATCTTTGTTTTCATGCCTCAACTAAATAAAATCCTGTCTAAGCTTAGAAGACTTAGAGAGAGGAAACAGAAAAAAAACAATGTGAATAGTGAGTAAGGTTTCAAAGTTGACATTTGTACAGCAGAGAAAGAAGTTGGACTTGTTGGTCAAAGGTTAGATTCTTAGACTTGAAGCCAAATTTTCATTTTATGCTGACTGATAAAACAAAGTGTAGACGATGCACAGGAGCAGCCGTGCCGAGGGGATGGGAGCGGCTGAGCGGAGTGAGCAACACGGCACAGATGAAAACAACATGAAAGATGACGAGCAAGAAAACAGTGAAAGGACACCTTGAGAGAGGAGGCAAAGAGAGAGAGAGAGAGAGAGAAATGGGTCCTGACAGGGGCGGAGGACTGTCTGTAGATCTGCCTGCATCCAATCCGGGCGCCTGCGGGCATCATCACCGTCCCGTCGCACACAAACACACAAATGCACACGCAGATGCACAGTGATAACCCATCACTACTGGCCAAGTGTTGTTTAATCCAACCTGACTTGCACTCGACAGAAAAAGCAAATTCACTTCCACTCAGAGTCTGAAAAAAAAACGAGCGCTCTTCACATAAATGGCAGCGCTCTGAATTACCCTGTTTGTGTGTGTGTTTGTAGAAGGAATGCATGCGTGTGTGTGTGCGTGCGTGTGTGTGTGTGTGTGTGTGTGTGTGTGTGTGTGCTTGTTGGCATGTACATGTACATGTGCACACAGCTCGAGTTTTTTATTTTTGTGATAATTTTTTCAGTGTGTCTGTGGCGGGTGTTTACATGTATTGGTGTTGACAAGCTCTTCAGCAGTACCCCCTTCATTGTTTGACAGGCAGATAGCTGGGCTGCTCTGCTCCCTATTGTTAGGGGGCTGTCATTAAACCCTGCTCGTACAGCCAGTTACACTGCCTGCGTGTGTCAGTGGACTGTCTGCAAAACACAAAGTTTTGCTTCTTCGTTTTGGACAACTTCGAAGCGATCCCCAACCTGTTAAACCGTTCGAAGAACCGTTTGCCATTTCTGTAACATAGCACACGGTAAAAGCACGGACGGGTGTGGATGTTGGCATTGTTTATCTTCGCCACAATGACAGGAGGAGTGGAAGATCGGCGTGACAAGCCATTGTTTCACGGGGCTGCAGTACTCCCCTCTCCTCTCCATTGTTATGTGACTTTTCATTAAGCCCTTGTTGGGCCGTCAAATTGAGCACAAGTGCTTGTTAGCCGCTGCACCGTCGTCATTTTGTGGAGAAGAGTAGGTGAACTGAACTCAGCCACATGCACATAGACACAGGCACAGGTACAAGAGGGCAGAGGCAAAGAGTGGGTGCTGCACATGTGAAAAATCATTTTTGCTTGATGCTTTATTAACGTTCTCATGTGACGCCGTTGCCCAAAAAAAGAATCAATGCTGAGGAATTCAGGAGTTTGAATTGAAAGCACAAAGCGCTATTAATAAATAATTTACATTGGTCTTGTTGTGAACTCAATGCACAACTTAATTCAAAACAGCTCATATTGATTTCCATTCATCGCCCGCTCTTCTGCTGTAGATTCGTTGGAGGTCTGTGGCCCGTTTACCTGATGACCTGTCTAGCTGTGTTTTGACAGAGTGCAGCAGACGAGCAGGCAAACAGCCAGCCGCTCCACTATCCCGCTCTAATACACTTCCCACGTCTGAGGGAACCAGGACAAACCTGTGACATCACTTCCTGCTCAGGACAATCATTCAGGAACAAACTGGGAGCCTCCAGAAGCCCTGCCTTTGCCATAACAAGTCTGACTGCACCCTCAAGGACACACACACACACACAAATGGACACTATTGTTAGCCCCTGACTGTGAATACGCTCTGTTTATTGACATAATTTTCAGGCATTGTATGTATCTGTCTGGGTGGTTGCTCTCACTTCCCCTATGCTTTTCTGTCTGGTTCTTATTTAGTCAGCTCCGTTGCTGTGAACTCCTCTCTGGGGTGGATGCCTCTTGAGTTGAGATTTTTTTGTTTTGTTTTGTTTTTCTTTTTGACTCTAGCGGCTGCAGCAGATGTAGTCAACCGAATCTTCAACCAGGTTTGATTTGGAGCAGCAGTCAGGCACTTTAATGTCCGAAGGAGTCCAAGATGTCCGATGTGTTTACCATGAAGCTGTTGAGTCACAAGTCTGAGTCTGTTTCTTTTCAATTCCTTGTTGCATAAACATCTACGGTGCCAAGCAAAAGTATACGTACTCTCTGAACTATTCCATGTTTTATCACATTACCATAACAAACTTTGTGCACGTATCATTGCGATGTTAAGAGACAGACCAGAGACCAGTGCTTGTTTGTGAAGTGAAAAGAAATGATGCAAATTATTTGTAATTATTTGTTTAAAAAAGTTACACAGATCTCTTTATGTATACTCAAAATGGTTTATTTTAGTAGTTAAAACACCAAATACACCTTGTTACTCCGTAATATTCACAGTGGAAACCTTGCTGGCACTACAGTAGTCTTCCTTATCTGGTCTTGGTGGGTATAGCCAATCAAAATTTGTGAAAAGGGGAATCCTTGAAAACTGACCTATAAATAGGTGGGAGTCCATTGTAATCTGAATAGTGGTTTTCCATTGGATTTAGGTGTGGACTTTGACTGGTTTATTTTAACATATAAAATAAACCATTGAAAACCATTCGTCTTCAGCTCTGGCTGTATGTTTTTAGCCGGAAGGTGAACTTCTAATCCATCTCAAGTCTTCCAGAGTCTTTTTTAACGTTTCCTTCTTCCACAAACCTGTATTTGTTGCATTTTGCACCATCCATCTTCCCATCACTTTTCACCAGCTTTCACATCCATGCTGGAAATCCTTCTTCTGAACTTTCTCCTTGACATTTTCAAGGCTTACGAATAATTTGTTTTAGAACTTAATCTTGTTTTAAGCATCCCCTGCTCTCGATGATGTTCTTTGTTTAGAAATGTCTTGGGGTTTCACAGAACATCCGTATATTTACATATATTACATATTTACGTATATGTGAGATTAAATCACACTCACAGGTGTGCTGTATAAGGAACCCAGCTAAGGCAGTTGGTGTTCTAGTATTTACTTTGAGGGAAGTCAGATTAAAGCAAACTGAAAACACTTAAGTTTGACTTTAAAACATGACAAAACGTGATGAACATTGAAGGGATAAGGATTCTTTTGCAGTGATCTTTGGGCAAACTGGGAAATAAAGAGAGGTTGCTATGAACACGTAAATACAACAGTGTTTATTTCTTTTTGCTCACTTTGATGGACCACTTTTATATAAGTCTAAGAAATGTTTTGGGACTTTATAGATGTCGCTGAGGGCTGCTTTAGGTCTTCTCCCACCTGCAGTACCACTTTCAGCCCGAGGGTGGGAGCAGTGGCTGCACTTTTTGCAGCCTCAAGCACACTCTGAACATCTTTATGAACAACTGTAACCTTTCCTTCCTGGGAAATGGACAAAATGTGTAACTGTGAAACATGTGCAAGCTGTAGGAATCTTCTGTAAGGAGTTGTGAGTGTTTCATTTTTGTTTTTTACCTCTCTGGTGCCGTTTAGGGGTTTCAAGGAAAACTTGTAATTTGTTTCTTTGTTCTGTTCTTATTTCATTCATTGTGTGTCATTGGAATCAGTTCTGCACAAATGGCTACCAGTTGATTGCACATTGTCACTCACTATATATTGGTTTTGATGCTTGCTCTTATGTGTGCTTTTAATTGATTGACCCGTTGTTATGAATCTGCTTTTGGTAGTCATCAGTCGATACTAGCAGCCCCTTAGTATTCCTGGATGAGGCGAAGAAAGGGATTGAAGGGAAGAAAGGGAAAGAGGGTAAGATATCGATCAGGTGCAGGATGCATCAAAATCCAACTTTACCTGACCTTCCAAACTGCTGGCATCATCACTGCAGCAGACCGCTAATGTCCCTTGCTTTCTTCCTGCTTTCCTCACGCCACCGTCCTTTTGTTTCAGCTCCGTTTGGAGTGTGTGTGTGTGTTTGGGTGTGTGTGTGCGTGTGCGTGCATGCGTGTGCTTGAGCTGCAGATAAAGCCTAAATTGAGCTGTTTTGATTGTTCGCGGAGAGCGCCCGCAGCACAAGGCCCCTCGGCTGAGAAGCGCGCACACACTCGCGTTCAGTCTCTCTCTGCTTGTCTTTTTATTAAGTGGTGCTGGCAACAGCAAGAAAAATTCTTGTAATTACAAGTCAGAATAACTTTCTGTCTCAGGAATTAGGCAGACTATTTGTTAACACCCATCTCAGGTCTCTGTAGATCTTTGTTTATTTGCAACCTCTAATCAGGGTGTACACATCTTGTTTATTTCAGCTTAGGGCTTCACTATGGGGAAGGTGTTTACTGGAAGGTTACCTGACAAAAACACATTTTAGACACTTGAAATGTTACTTCGGTGTAAGCTGAAATCAAGGCCGCTCCTTACTAAAGGCGTCAGATGTTCCGTAGACAGGAATTTTCTAATTCATAATATGATTTGATAGAAAAGAATAGTTGAAATAGCAACTGAATATTATGTTTCTGCAAATAAACAGAGTTACATCGCATTCAAGCGACATTCCTGAACTTTATTGTGATGCCACAGATCCCTTTTCTGAGGTGGCCCTGAAAGCGTTCCTCTTTGTCTACTTTTTCTAAATGACTAACAGGTGGAAACTCTGAGAAATACACGTTTCCTGTTCAGTCTCCACGTTATTAATGGTTTAGCTGCAAAAAGTTCGGGAGGACAGCACATGCAAATTTCTATGTGAAAATACTCATCAGTGTGAAAGACTGCCACACTCAAATCATTTGTGTGAAAACATTTTAATACTCTGGGTATAAATGGAAGCATTAGGTCACAAACAGACCTATGGTGGGTTCTAGATACAAGATAAATGAGTGTTGCTACAGACATGTTGGTGCACTATCAAATTCAACTCACAATATGAGAATAGACATGATGTTGGGTTCATGAGGTTGAGATGTTTGAAATGGGAAGAATGTTCTTTTTTTAATGAAACATAAATGTGTTT
Source organism: Poeciliopsis turrubarensis (assembly GCA_010277015.1). NCBI lineage: Eukaryota > Metazoa > Chordata > Actinopteri > Cyprinodontiformes > Poeciliidae > Poeciliopsis > Poeciliopsis turrubarensis. The sequence goes on from VMRN01000016.1 coordinate 791,030, forward strand.
TAAAAATCTAAGTCTACAATATTGTAGAGCAGGTTAATCAAATCAATTCATTCGTCAGTTTTAGGGTTTTATAATGTAAATAAAGCATTAATTCTAACATTTTGTGTTTTTGTTAATGGAAAAAAAGTTTAATGAATCTCAAACTGTTCTGTGTCTGTATTTGACCAGTCTATTTTTTCCAGGTTTAATTATCAAACAGGGCCACAATTCAACATTTACATCCAGTCTTCCTTCAAAATAGACTCAGTACTACAGAATGTCGAACTCAAAGCGCTTACCTTCATGTCTTGTCCTGTCACAAATCATAGCTTACCCTTATTTCACCAGACAGTCAGATGCTCTGTCATCAGATAGATTTCACTTGTGAAGATGTATTGTATCTGTTCTGCACATAGAAAACAGGTTTTAATCTTCCTCAATAAAACATATATAGTGTAAATAGTTATGTTAATTTAGATGCATAGAAATAAGCAGCATTATAGATTAGCACACATTATATAATACTAGAGTTTAAGTGCCCGTTGCATGAATATTTCTTTCTTTTGCTGTTCTTTGAAGAACAGTAGAAATAGAATAAGCTAATGTTAGCTTATTCTATGGTCAGTTAATCAGACTATTTGGTCAAGGAGCCAGCTGATGTGTGGCTGCTGTATAAACATGCAGCTCGTAGATTTCCAACTTTAGTTTTGACACAAGTACTGCTACCTTAAAGCTGCAGTATGTCACGTTTATAAAACCGTGTTGCATATTTCTTAAAAGTTTTAGTATGTCATGATATTATGAGACATCTGCGAAAACATCAAGCTGCTCTGCCTCCTCCCAGTCATCTGCAGAAATGCACGGCTCGATCAAAAACAACCAATCAGAGTCAAGAAGGGTGTTGTCGATCATGATTGTGTAAGTGATGCAGCTGCTTCCACAAGGAGAAACAACTGTTTATCAGCTATGGCTAAAGACTTACTGAGTTTGTTGGGATCAGTAGTGTTGATAGAGGAAGGATCTGTGGTGACGCTTCTTTGTGCGAGTATTCACAGTTTAATATTTATGGGTGGTCCCAAACCACAGATGGTTAGGAAACCACCATGTCTACTTCCAGTTAAATTGGAGCAGAATACAGGAAACTACTTTCAAGTGGGTACAAAAAAAGTTTCCTTGCAGGTACAAACTGATAGATCACCATGAAACACCCCACAGAGGGTTAATTTACACATGATGAAACATCCTGCAGTCGCTGGCAGTATTAAGCAAAATGAATATGAGTTTGAAACAAAAACTGCCAAGGTTGAAACGACCAGTCTCCTCCTTCCTGACTGACAGTGATTTTTGGCGTAGATAATCTGTATCTCTATGTATAAACCGTCTAATTCGTCTTACTTTTCAAAACGGCAAAGGTGTAGCAGCCACCTTTCAACCAGCTTAGCTGCAGTGTGCAGCAACAGGTGGGGGACAAGCAGTTTGAACTCTCCTCTTATTAAAATAACTTGAAACGGTAGCATTTTAAAAGCCTTGGTATATTAGTAACTGATCCATACTCCGATGCCTACCTGGGAGTCCGGTTATGTTTATTACCTGGTCTGAAAAGAATGCATAGACGGTCCTGAAACATCATTATCCAAACGCCACTTAAAATCTTAACGTGCAACCAGAAGATTTGATGGAATTGTTTTAGGAGAGTAGTGTTTGTGCTTGCATGCACGTTGGCATCCAGAGACGAAAATGAACTGGACGTTTTTCTCTGACTACATGCACACAAACACACAAATGCACACGCACACACTCAAAGTCACTCCAGGGATGATGTCTGGCTAGGTGGATAAAGTAGTGTTATTGTAATTCGATAGATGGCTTTCCCTAAGATAATCTGCCTTAAACAGATGATCATTTTGGGAGTAGATTTGATTGATGTGGGACAGGCAGAAAAAGAACAAGGGAGCGGGAGACAGACAGTGAGTGTATTTTAAGTCCTGCGTGTTTGTGTGTCAGAGAGAACGACGGAAATGGGAAATTGAAAGGGGCCCGGACGCTCGCGAACATCGTTTTGTGCCAGCTGGACCCAAAGCGATGCTCAAACTGGGACTTCTTCTCTCGTCGTCATTGTTCATTTGACTTTCCGTTTCTCTGCCCCTTATTTTTGCATCATTCATTTCACAGCGCTTTGCGGCCGCCTGTGCTTTTTTTTTTTTTTGTGTGTGGTTTTTTTTGTACACATTTGACTCACATGGTTTCAAAAGATTCGCTTCTATTCATTCTTGAAGCTGAAACCCTGGCACACTTGCGCGATCTGTGCAACGTTCTGAAACGTTTCGGTTTGTATCAAGGTTGCGCTTGGCTCTGAGCAGACAAAAACGTATTCGGTTTAATTAAGCCAGCAGCAATCAGCTTTGAGGTATCTGGTCAAGGTTGATGGATAATGGGGATTCACGTGGCAAAATGTTTGAATGCCGCGAACTCTTAGTGAAACTAAATCACTAAAAAAAACCCAAAAGAACAAAAAAAAAAACCCTCTCAGTTGCGTGCCGTTTTTCATTGGAATTAGTTATGTTTGGAAGGTTTTATATAATAACCTTTTGTCTTGTGAGTATCAAGATTTATTTCTATTCTGATTTATTTTCTGGTGTACCAATTTACCCTTCTTTTTCTTTTTTTGCCACTGTCCTCTTGAGCTCGGTTGTCCCTTCACTGAGACAGAAAATTTATTGAACGAAAAAAATAGCCTGCGCTGTTTTTGCTCACTTACATCTGCAGTGCATTTTGTGTAGTCCCAGTCTTTCTTTCTGCTCCCCTTTCACTCTTGTCGTCTCGTTCCCCTTCTCCCAACATAATCCTCGGCTCAAGCCCCTGGGTTGCCGTAGAAACATCAATAACATTCCTGCTTGACAACATCTTAGTGCATTAAAGTGGCTGTTTGGGAGACTTAGCCCAGCCGAAGCACGCACACACACACACACACACACACACACACACACTGTAAGCCACGTCCTGAAGATTCCTGTGAAAAGTGGCAATGAAATCTGGCAATATGTGTCTAATAAAGTGGCCGGTGACTGCTAGTCTCCGGCCACTTTATTAGATACACCTCGGTCTGAACTACTTTAAATCCTTTATGGCGTAGATTCAACGAGGTCTCTAAAGCAACCCTCAGAGATTTTGGTTCATATTGACTCACAGCTGCAGTCATTTTGTTCTTGCACATTTATCTATAAATGTCCTGCTTCTCCATGTCCCAAACGGGCTTATTTGGATGGAAGCTTGGTGACATTTTCACGTACAAGAAACATTTTCAGCATCAGGCATATTGGACCAGTAAAAGTCCTGCATGTATTTGTTGATATTTTTCGTTTTTTAGCTCATTGTTTGCTAACCTGAGAGACGGTTGTGCGTGCAAATCCCAGGAACATCAACAGTTTTTGAACTAACGTCGTTTCCTGACAATACGTCGCCCTGTAGCGTAAATCAAAAATACTTTGTGAGGAGGGAAGACAAACATAGAAATGTCACACCGGTCTAGAAGTCCACGTTTATTTAGAAACTGTCAAATGTGAGGGCTCCTTGTCCTCGTTAATGAAGATGTTGCTTTTCAGCAAACTCACAGAAGCCGTCAACCTCAACTTGGAAGTCTGGTGGCAGTTTCTGGCACGCTTTTGACCGTTCTCTAAGTCATGGTGGTCAGGAACGACTGAGATTAAGTAATGCTATTTCTGGCTTATTTTATTTTATTTTTTTTTAGTATTGATTGCATCGAGTCAGTAGCGGTGTGTGGTCCACATGAAGTGTGTCAGCCTCGGCTCTGTTTCTGTGAAATCTCTCGAGATGTCCCAAAAATCTGATGGAGTTGGGCTTATCTGCTGGTCATATTGTGCTTGTCAAATGTGGAATGAGATGTTGCAGAAGCTTTATTTGTCCATGGCATCGTATTTTCCAATGCCACTGAGAATCAAGAGAGATTTGCAGTAGTGTGACTAGGTTATAACAGTAGAGTGAATTTCATCATTTTACTTTAGTAAACTGAGGAATGGCCAGGAATGACCATGCGCTTTTAAAGCATTTAACACATCATGTCAGACTTATTTGTGCTACTTCTTGACTTTTTTTTTTTTTTGTCAGTGATGGGAACATCTGTTGCTTTGTAACAAAAATAAATAAATACCTGTTTTGTTACTTGCCAGGTGCATTATTATTATTATTATATTTTTTATTTTTAATACTTTAAGCACCATGAATCTTTAACCTTTTACCTGTTTAGATGTTCAGGCGATTGACTGAATCTGCTGGAGTCCATTGTTGACTTTAACCACCACTGTCCAGGAGACAGTCACTACTAGGTTGACTGACACATCACTCATTCAGATTCAGCTGCAGTACAAATCGCTCAGTGGTACCGGACACTGAGGTGAGCAGTCTGGACTGGGAAAGAAAGGCTTTCAGAGTGCACACAGGAGAAGAGCTGGGAGGGTGTGTGAGTGTGGTGATAACTGTGATCTCTTGTGGGAGCAGAAGCTACGGATTGGACAGACCTTTCATCACGCCGCTCAAATTATTCTGATTGGCTGCTGATTTCCTGATGGCTCTCCTCTGTGTTTGCTGTGTGTTTTGGCGTTTGATTGAGCGCCTGTGTGGGTCGCATCCTTACATATGCGATTGTTGGACGTGTGATTTCTTGATGGAAGCCCTGTTTCATCGCACCACCTGTCTCTGCGATGACAGCGCTGGGTCTAATCACTTGATGTGATTTGTGTTGGTGAAACGGGGGTGCTTTTCCCACCGTGAGGACCTCCCACCCCCCAACCCGTGCGTATGGGTGTGTGTGTGTGTGTGTGTGTGTGTCAGTAGTTGCGGGGGTTCGATGCTGGCACCCTGCGGGGCTTCCGAATCAACACTGTCAAGATCCCGCTGCCCCATTATACGGAGGCAAACCTTTTTGTCCGACACACAAGCAAACATGTACACACACACACAGCTCCGAGGACCAGTCATGTGAAGCAATCAGACTTAGTTCACACATTGCTACTTTTCGTCTGCTTTACATTGGTGGATTTCTCTCTGTTTTCTGTTTCATGCACACCTTGTGAGTGCTCCAGTCAGACAGCCATGTAATGGGCTAAAGAGGGACATGAAGCAGATGGTTTTCCAGTTAGCTGCATCACTAATGTTAACAGGACATGTCACACAAGGAAAGGGAAAAAGGAAGAGGGCATGGAAGAGTAGTGGAAGTGGTTTTTAATCTTCATAGACGTGTTCTGGTCTTTTTTATATTCAGAGCATTTAAACTTTTTTTCACTTGTCACTTTATAACCACAAATGTTCATGTATTTAATTCGGGATTCTATCAAACACAAATCAATGAATTATTCTGAAAACATTTCAGACGAAATGTTTTCGTCTGAAAACATTGTTTTCAGACGAAAACAATGTGCTATATTGTTTTCGTCTGAAAAGTGTTTTTAGCCCCTTTTACACTGTCAACCATAAACAGTGGAAGTTTATGGCTACACTGTAACCTTTTACCTGAAATTTTCAAAAACATAGATTCAAAAAGTGGAAAACGAACCTGCAGTTGAAAGGCTGTTGCGGTGCTTCCTCAACTTTTCTGATACCAGTACCCAGAAAACACCCAGGAGACCCGAGCTTTCCAATCTGTGCCGGGCTGTGAAACATCATCGCCATACAAAATTTAGCAGGACTAAGTCAGGCTTTTAGCATCAGCTGGGTGTAGTCGCTATATGTTTAGAGGCAAGCCTGCAGCAAGAGCAACCTGATTAACTAACAAGGGAGTTCTTTCACCACCTAGCATGATGTTTTTATGTGTGTGCAGTCCTAAACTAGCTGGGTAGCAACATAAGATAAAGTCCCTTCAGTGACTACAAGTCTTTGGAAACAGAATAATGAGTGTTACAAATGGGTTTTGTTTGTATCTTTATAAATAGAAAGAAAATTGTGCAATTTTCTTATTCTTTACATTGGAAGCAGACGTTTTAGTACTACATAGGAAATACACAGAGATCTCTGATATAAGTAATTTATGCATGCAATAAATTGTGCAAAATGAGTTAGGAAGAGTAAAACGATAGAGTGGTTTGGAACAAAAACATAAAGTATCTATTTTTAATCAAGCAAAGTGAAGGGTCGAATCCTAACGCCGTTGATCCTCATACATATTCCTCCTGGGTCACAACCTTTGCACTTTCATCCTGGCTGCTCTCACCTTAATTTCCTTTCTCCTCACTTATTCCTAAATCTTTTAAAACATCCTTGGCTTCCTTTTCCATTCATGTTTGGCATTTTACAGGGATGGATGAGAAAAGACGAGCCTTAAAGACGAGTCTTAAAGACGAGTCTCGTCTGCGCACGGCGTACAGTCGAAGTCATATTAAGGATGTGCTATAATGTTTTCATTTTTAACATATTAAGAAGATGGCAAAGAGACTTTGTATGTATACAAAACAACAAGTCAGCCCACTTTTAGAAAGTCTTTGTAAAAACTGAAGTGCACCCAACACTTTTGTAACTCAGTAACTCGGTGAATTAAACATGCTTTAGGAACTATTATTAAATCAGTAACTCCAGAGTCCAACGCTTAAATTAAGCTGCTGCACCCACAGACACTAAGCTAATTAACAAGAAATACGACCTTTTTTTTTTTTTTTTTTTTTTCTCGGACTGTTTACACTGTGGATCCTGTCTATCAGCGGACTTTAACTTAATTTCCTGCTTGTCCATTTCTTTTCCACTCTGCCTGCTTCTCAAGTTTGACCCTCCTCTCTTGTCTCCCTCCCTCTCCTCTTCAGTTCACCAATGTTTTATTACCTACTGACACTTTTTTATCTGCCTGAGCAGCCGAGTCTCTCTTATGTACACATAGCATATTCTTTTATCGTCCGCTCATTTCATTCATCCGCCCGCGCGCACACACACACACACACGCACACACACACACACACGCACACGCACTCGCTCGGACATATTCTTGTCCTGGCATTTTGAAATTCGCTGCCTCTGTAAACTGTGATACCTGCCCACGCCACCTGACCTCCAGTTAATCCACCATCTGACTCTCCTCGCTGCCTCTGCTGTTGCTCATCCCTCTCTGGCAAACAGCCACTCTTGAATAATTGCAGTGAAGAAGAAATTTTCAATGCATACGTGATGGGTTCCCTCTCTGTGCTTGCCTCTGAAAGTTTATCCTTTCTCCTTAATCCCACCTTGTTTAACTGAAGAGCCCGGTTTTAGACACTCACAGGCTGCACATGATTTGGATGGCTGCAGAAGGAAATGCATAGGAAAGGAAACTTATCTCTCTCTGGCACTATACTGCTCGGTGCTCACTCTCAAATATCAGCTGTTTACCTCTCCCTCTTACTGGCCCAGATGTATGAACAACACTGTGTAAACAGCGGTTTGCAAAAGGATTCACCTCCTTTGTTTTGTTCTGCCTTAAAAACCTCAAACTTCATTGTAATTTATTGGAATTTAAGATGGTAGAGCAGCAAAAAGTGGAGCATAATTGTAAAAATGATGAGCTATCAATTAGGATTAATGCCGGACGCAACTTGAGCTACTGTATGTTTCCAGATGTTGTGAGTCGGGGTGGGTTGTGGTGTTATTTTGATAATTATAAAAGTGACAATACAAACAATTAATTGCTTCTTTTTTAGGTATCTGTACGGCTTTGACTGGACGACACAGTAATCCATTACCTTTATTGAAAGTATGGTTGATATATGTTTAGTATGTCGGCTAAACAAAGAGCTAACCTTGCTCTGCTGAACGGCAGAAAGCGATATCACGATGCACAATAATTGCACTTATTGTGCAATTATGCTTCTTGCTTCTTCTACATCCATGTGCCTTAGTTTTCCTCCACTGGCAAAAAAAAAAAAAAATTAAAAAACATTATGTCTCACAATCCTGTGGTGCTTCACCATCACTGTCAAATGACCAAACAAAGACTGCATGACTAACTCCTTCCTGAAACACAAATGGCTACAAGCTGAAAAATAAACATTGGCTGTTAATACTAGCTAATACTTTTCCAAGCCGCTGCTCATCTGCATACATTTCCGGGTCAATAACTGGAAATATACCTTAAGCAGAAGTGGTTTCCAGTATAATAACACACTTTAGTTGTTGACCAACTGCAGTTCACTGTGTTTGTGTCGGTGAGTGGGCGGGCAAATGCCAGATCGTACACTGTGTCGAGTGTTTTAGCACGGCCGTGGTGCGTGCAGCTTTGTGCCGTCACATGGGAGGAATGGTTCTCACATTTACACAAACATAAAGATGTTTGCACACACGCATAATGCAGAAAACACACACACACACACACAATGCAACAATGCATCAAACAGAGAGGGATTTGGAGAGGTAGCGATGTGCTTCCAGGCCAAATGGCACAGAAACACCTTGATACCAGTGTGTTAAGGTGTGTGAGTAGATGTGTGTGTGCATTTGTGTGCGTGTGTGCGCGTGTGCGCGCTGCTAGCTCAAATCTCCACGGTACATCAGCTTTATGAGGACAAAGCTGACACATACAGATCGTACACACCCAGGTTAAGCAGCCGCCTCTCGTCCCCGTGTGTTAATCCCCACCTCCCTCCAGATGTGCAATCATAATTTAAAGGTGTTGTCTGTATAATTTCTGTGGATTATGTGATTAGGAAGCTATTGTGGCAGATTAATTTGTGATTGAGGTTAACTCGTGATGAAATGGCTTTTGTCAGCCTCTGCCCTCGGCAGCCTATTGTACTGCTGCGTCCTTGTACTTTATGCGTCTGTGGAGGACGGAGGCATGTGGAGGGCCTAAACCCTCCATAAGCTTTTAGCCGCCATATTTATTTATACTAATATGTCATGATTTATTTCCTTAATATGTTTGGTGTTAGCCTGTCTTAACCCTCACCTCACTCAAACCCCCCTCATACCATCGTTCCTCCTCCGGTTAGTTTTGTGGGGACTGAAAACGTTCATTTGAGTTGCACTGAATCTTTTTTTCTCACATTTTGTCGAGCCAGCAGTTGATTTCAGTGGATCATCTTTTTTCAAATAAATAAATAACAATGTTTATGGCTGATTTCATTTCATGGCTTCTTGGGTGAGCGGCCATTTGTTCAAACGTGAGGCATGAGGGGTGTCTATATTAACCTGCAAGAGCCCTGAGGAACCCGTGAAGAAGAACCAGAGGTCAGACAGAGGGCCAATGAAACCAAGAAAGAGGCCTTAAAGAACCCAACATAAGAAATGATCAAGATTCAAACCAAAAATGTGACAAGGAAACTAAGAAACAACACAGAGAATAGAAAAGAGACATTTTTCAAAAGAGAACCATGACTAATGTCTGCCACTAGAACCTGAAAATCAGTACATATGAAAGAAAAAAAAAAATGAAGGACAAGGAATCTTGAAAGTGAAGAAAACATAAAACCAAAATCCTAAACATCATATCGTCATGTGTTTAGGTTTCATAGATATGAGGTTTGTACTTAGTTACATTCCTTAAGAAAAACTTCAATTCATTTTAGCAGTATGCTCTCAGGAAATACTTTAGAGAATAATTTGTAATTTATTGCTTCCTGTATGTGATGAAGAGAGATCATATGAATTCATTTTTATAACTTTCCTCATATACTTTCAAGAGATTGATAAAGTTGTCGTTTACAAATGAAGATTCACCGGTCAGTCAGCCAAGGATCAGAATCAACAATTTTTCCCACATTTATTGAATGGATCAACACAAAGAATAGTTTTCACTCCATAAAATATGCACTTGAATCCACTTTTTTTGAGTTTGATAAAGACTATATAAAAGGCAATCTGTCTTCTGTTACGAAGGTAAACGACGGAACAAAGCTTAATCGGACGCAGATAGAAAAAAAACTATTCAGATTTCAAAGATTTTACAGTTAGTTTTTCATTTTCCTCTGAACTGAGGTCGACTCTGTCTTGCTATGCAAATCCTGGAAAAAAAAAAAAAAAAGGAGATGGCTATAGTCTTTGTATAGGCCGTTGATGGGCAAAATGCAAACTTGTCTTTTGCAGTCAAGTACACAAAGCTTCTCTTTTGCTTCCGTCAGGCAGGAAACTGAATGTCCTTTTTGTTCTCTCTATGCTTCCCTCTCCCTGCCTCTCATCCGCTCGTCACCTAAACACAGCTTGCCGAAGCTTTATCACCTTTTGATCAGCAGCAGTAGGAGAGATAAAGAGAGAGGCCTTCTAATCCTCAGCGTCATATTTATTTATAATCATATGTCATTAATGTACTTCACCTCACTTGAACCCTCTCTTCGCCGCTTTTCTCAATCCTTTACCTCTTCTCCTCATCCTTTTTTATTTATTTATTCTTTTTTTTTTTTTTTTTTTTTTGTTTGGCACCGCCTACATTAACTCCACGGAGAGAAACCGGGTGACTCGTTCACAGCTGAGAGCAAGCGCTGCTGTTGGATCTAGATGGAGCTCTGAGGAGAGGCACAGCCTGGAGCCGGCTGTCACAAATAGAACATTTAATAGTGTCTCTCTTTCTCTCAGCCTCTCTGGAGCTGGTCTGCTGTCGGCTCGGGTCATTCCAGATAGGACTCTATCTTGGGATGATCTTACTGACAGCACCCACTTTAGACTAATCACTCCATTTAGACTGGAGTGGCCCCGAGGTGGGCGGGAGAGAGATGGGAAGAGAAATGAAAAGAGATGAGATGACAGAGATGAACAGTTAGTAGCCCGCAGGAGGAGAGGGAAATGAGGAAAGACGCACGTTACGCGGCAACCGACGGCGAGGGAGACGGCTGGCCGCGCAAACCCAAGGAAAGACACAGCACGATTTTTTTTTTTTTTTTTTAGGCCATAGTAAACTATTACTTGGATTGATGCCAACATCCGGTTTAATTTTATTGATGCCCCATTAGAATAAGCCTGGCCTTTGCCTTCCTCGATTCTCATCTCCCTGTTGTCCTCTGTCTGGGTTTTCTCCCATAGAGTTTGATTTCTCTAATTGGATTTCAACCAGGACAATCTGCGAACAGAAGGAGGAGTTGTAAGCGATTGATTGGTAGGCAAAATTAATCGCTTACAACTCCTCCTTTTGTTTTAAAATTGTAGCCTGCCTATAATTTTATCAATGGCAGATGAGGAAGTGAAAAAAGCCGTTTGGTCCATCTTGGCCACAGTTAAAAATAATTAGCAATTACAGTCGGATGAAGAGAAATGTATAAGAAATTTTTTTGCTGTAAGATGTCATAAAACTACACCACGGGGTTATTTACGATGCACACAATGTCTGGCGATCTTCGTCATAATGGCACATTTCATTAGTCATTAGCAATTGGTTAAATTCAGATTCAATTGGTTAAACATCAGCAGAGTCGACGCCTCCAGGAAATAGCTTTGCTTCTTAAACCCCAGAACAAGAAGCTGGTTTTCATCAGGCTACATTAGAATTATTTGAGATGAAAAAAGAAAGTTGAATACTTATTTTGTACACAGTAAATGTTTTAGATCATCAAACAACAGTTTCAGTTCAGTTTTTTAATTGAGTTGTTCAAAGGAATAAGCTTTTTAAACCAACCTGGTCCATTGTGGAAAACGTAATTGCCCTCTTTACCTAATAATAAGTTGTCAACCATTTTATTTTGCCTTTTGAACCATTTGTTGTTGATAATAGGCAACCAGTCCTATTATCAACAGCAGGACTGGTTGCTGATAATAGGGTTTCTGCTGTGGAGAAACCCAGACCCAACTTTCATTGCAGAATTATTTTAATTCGGCCACATTTGGGAGTTTTTGATACGAAACAGCTCAGATGCCTCACCATCTCAAATGTGTTTAAGTCCAGACTTTAACGAGGCCACAAGTGAAAACCGGTTGGTTTGTTTCAGACCATTTTTCTGAAGCATAAACCATAAGTGCCTGGGCTCGAAGCCATGAAGTAATGGATGGACATTCTTCTTCAGGATCTTGTGCTGGAGAGCAGAATTCAAATCCAGGTTGAATTCAGGAGGAATGTTTTTTTTTTTTTTTTTTTCCACCCTGACTTTTGCTCTGTTCGAAAAGTAAAAATATCACTAAGTCCTGAGTTTTTTTTTTTTTTTCAAATCAGTCTTTTAAAATGCCGAGATTGTGTCATTTGCTTTTACTCAAAGTGGAAAGCAGAAAAAGGTTTTTATTTTTCTTGTCTATGAGAAACCAAAAACTATTCTCATAAGTATATAGCTCTGACATGACATGAAATCTCTTCTGAATACTTCGCCTTGATGGAGTTATGTGTTCATCCAGCCTCAGTTTGTTTGTACAGGTCTTTTTTTTTTGTATGACAGTCAATAGTATTCAATAGCTCCCTGTCTGTCGAATGTGGCTCCCTGCTTCCCTTTCTGTGGCCAGATAACCTCCACCTGTCACTCCTCATCGCCTGCCTCTCCTCTCCCATTTCTTCAACTCCTTTCCCATCCATTCATCCTTCACCATTCTTATTCATCCAGAGTGATGGAGTTGGTCCGACTTACCGCCGGCTTTCAGTGGAGGTGAACGCACACACTCGTATGAGCCCGTACACACCGACTTGGCGCCTGCCACTCATTTACCTGACTGAATGCCTCCATTCTCTGGCTCCAAATTGACCATTGGCTGGACAGATGGACGGATGACCCACAGTGTTCCCACTCTCTCCGCTTCCCTTTCTCCCACATAAACACCTTCGGTCACAGAAGCACACAATGACAGTGTGACCACAAATATGTCTGCAGAATGTTTTATTTTCTCTGTAATTTACCTAAGAAAAATTGAACTAATTTGTGTTAGTCATCATTTAATACCGATAAACGGCCGACTTCAGCACTTATCTCCTTACTAAAAATGTAATTGGTCCAACTGTGAAGACCACTTTCATCATTGCTTGATGAATCCTTGTGCATAGTGTCCCAGCATCTCGGCTGCAACAATGTTGAAGCATGCATGCTCTGGGTAGGTACCATCATCACACAAAGGTAGCGTCAATCACACAAAGAAATGACCTACAACCTTCACACCCCTAATTAAGAGCAAATAAACAGAACACGACACTCAGGCTTTCTGCTCCAACAGGTCAGCATGCATTGTTTATAATATTCATACAATAGCTTTATCACAATATACGGCTCTGGAAAACCGTGAACTTGTTTTCTTTACTTTATTTAAAGTCTGCATCTTTCTTGTTATTTTGACCTTTGCTCGTTTTCTGCAAATAAATACAAAATTTTTGCTTGGAATTTTGGAGACATGTTGTCAGTAGTTCATATAATAAGAGAGCAATGTTCATTTTACGCAAGCATTTACCAATAAAGAGTGAAATCGGAGAAACAGATTGTTTTAAGTGGTCCCTTAATTTTTTTCCAGAGCCCTAAAGCAATTCAGACTTTGACATTTGATTTAAACACTATTTTACGGACATGATTGCTCTGGAAGAGGGGTGGGCAATTCTAGGCCTTGAGGGCCGGTCTGCAACTTTTAGATGTCTCTCTACTTCAACACACCTGAGTCAAATAATAAGGTCATTAGCAGAACTCTGGAGGACCTGACTGCATTTAGGGGTGATTCAGCGATTTGATTCAGCTGTGTTGGACCAGGGAGACATCCAAGAGTTGCAGGACACCGGCCCTCGAGGACCAGGATTGACCACCCCTGCTCTGGAACATAGCAGCAAAAATGTGATCAGAGTTGAACAATGTGGAACATGGTCAAAGTTCTGCATGGAGTTTCAATTCTTGTGGAACACTGATGACGATGTTATGTACAGGTACGGAAACCTCCTTTGTGTTTAGGGAATTTCTGCAAAGGAAACATCCTGGTGCAGGCGTAAAATGACTTTAATTTTGTTGCTAGTTCACAAGAAATCACTAGGAAAAAGAGACAACTACAACTGAAAGCACAAGTCGGTGTGAAGGACGCCCACAGGCTGCGTAAAAATATGCCCGTTTTGGGAATTAGAGTGCCATGTTGCACATTGGTACGCCTTCAGAGCACGGAATCTCCTGGAAAACCATCACACAAAAAAAATCAGTCATTTTCTGTGCGTTTATGACAGATCGGGCCTCAATGCAGCGTGTGTTGGCTGATTCTCTGTATCAAGTATAACTGTGCCTCTTGTCAGGAGACTGCAAGGTAGATCTCTTCCATCTGAGGTTAATCCCACAGAAGGAGAGGAGAAATAGAGAGAGAGAGAGAGATCTCAAACCTGAATATTACTGCACCTCAAATCTCCCCTCAGTCAGACGCCACTACTCACATCTCACAACTTCACACAGAGGGCTTTGCATGACAAGATAAGTGGAAAAGGTAAAGGGAGACAAACATGATCTGTCGCAGTACGCTGAATGGCAAATGCACACATGCATGCATAGTACATATTTGGATAAAATCATACCCATGCAAAGGGACAACACACACATATACAGCATGAGCACACACAGGTACTTGTAGCCACACTTGGCTATAGACACACACTGGCAGTGGAGCTCATCTGTGTGCTATCTGCTCTCTTCTCTCTGCAGTAGGCAGATAAGTGCTATATCCTACCAGCGAGGAAGAAACACTGTGGTGGACCGGTCTCGTACTTCCTCGCTCAGTGTGTTGGTATTCTTTGCCAAACCTTGTTTTAAGCAGCCGGAAGTCCATCTTCAACTCCACGGCTGAACGTAAGCGTGGTATTTCTCTGAATGATAAATTGTTTTATTTGTACATTTAGCTTTGATCAGAACCTTACATCACATTCGACCTTTTATTATTTGTGCAATCAAATAAATAAACAACCCCAGAATGGTATCAGCCAATAATGAGAATGATCTTGGCATTAGCCTTGTGGCTGATTTTCAATGCTTCCACTTCATCTCTCTTTAGCTTCTTTCTACATCAGTGGTATAGCTCTTGGACCCCTTTTTTTTTCTTTCCAAGATTTTCTTTGTACGCTCTCTTCACTTGATGTGACATTTTGTGTCTCAAGACCTCACTCGCTCCGTTTACAGACGTACAGGCTGCTGTGAAATCTGCGTGGTAATAAAAAAACGAACGGCGATGTTTCATCTTCTAGAAACAGGTGTTTTTTTTGTTTCTATCTGGATTCTTTTTATTTCCTCATTCATAGTTTCATTTTTTTTTATTTGTCTTACTTGACATTTTTCCTTTTACTGTGTGTGTATGCGTGTTTGTGTGTGTCTCGGGTCCGAGTCCATTCCTTTGCTTGCTACCTCCCAGGATAAAACCCTTTCAGGTGTGACTCCCACCAGCTCAGCTCCTGCCACAACACCGAGGCTCCACTCCATCACCGTCCTCCCTCATTAGTCACTGGGGGTTGGAGGTGGCTGGCTCCAGCTGAGGATCAGGCAGGGAAGGCGAGGAAAGAAGGAATAGTTGACTCAAAAAAAATTATTCAAGCACCCAAAATTCAGACGACTCAGAACCAGCTGATGGGTTTCGATCGGATCCGATACTTTAAGAATGCTCAGCCTAACTGTTGGATGGTTTCTGTGTTTTCTTATTGGATGATAAATACTAATCCAGTTCTGTCAGAGTATTGGGTATTTTCCATTTTACCTCTAGAACACCTCCTCTTTTAACACTTCTAACACCCTAACACGGCCGACTCACACATACTTTGCACTTTTTACCTGTCCTCCTTGAATCACCCTTCAAATATATAATTTTTTTTATCCACTTCATGATTACACCATGTGGCTTTCCCATAGCAAAGCCTAAATCTTCAGATTCATTGCGATTTGGAAGAAACCTTTGGATATTTGTTTGCATTTAGTGATATTTTCCATTTCTAATAAGTATCACTGACTATTTTAAATTGAACATGTGACATATACGCTAACCTCAATCAAAGCATTTGATTGAGGTTAGCAGTTAGCAGTGACTGAGTGTTGCAGTCACCAGAAGAAACATTTTTTGAGGCAGGTATCAAGGCAACACAAACCTCGCAGGAAATGATCAAACATGGAGGCTTTTCACAATTTGTCCTGTTAAAACCGCAAACTTCAAAATACATTATGGAGATTTTACAGGACAGACAAACAGCCCAAAGGACGGATGAATTGTGAAGTTGAAGGAAAACGATACATGGTTTTCAAAGTTATTTGCAGGTAAAAGTACGGTGCCAAGAGCATGATTGATATCAAATACAGCCAGGTCTCCTTATCCTCCGCAACAAGCACAGGTTGCCTACTCAGCACAAATTTGTTCATTAACCTCACATCTATAAACGCAATAGAAAACCTCTTTAGGGTGCAAGTGAGACAAATCAAGTTATTTTTTACCTTTTGTTTTAGCGCCACCCCATTCCTAATGGGAACCTGGGAAACTGAACATATAACCCATATGATTATTTGCCATCGGTTCAAGTTCAGATGTATTTATTTGTTAATAATGTATCAGAATTGAAAAGCTTATAATTTCAAATATCAATTTCTGATAAAAAAAAAATAGGTGTTTGAAATGTGAATATCATTTTCAAAGCTTCCAATTTACTAGACTTTTTAAAATTATTATTAAATATTATAAAGAGGAAAAACAGTTTAGGATTTTCAAAATTCAATTGGTGTATTTCATAGCAGACTTTTAAGTCTGCTACGAAATGGGCTTCAATTTCAAAACTTTATGTACATTAGGAGCATCCGAAGTTTTTCTTCATTAGTCGATTTTAAAAAAGAGGTCTACCTTTTTTTTGTTTTCCATTTTGCACGTCCAAAATTCCACAGTCCAAGCACATAAAACAGGAGTCATTTCTACAGAAAATATAGTAATGGTCAAATAAAAACTGCCCACATACTTATAGCATGTTTCTGAAAAGCGTACGAATTTGAATTAGCATCTTTAAAAGCATTTCTGTCATTGGATGATGGAAATTCTTTTCTTCTCTAATTACGCGGCTATGCAATTGTTAATAACACAAAGATTAAGGGAATAATAATAATATCTCTTATTAAAGTCGGCTTATATCTGCATGCCTAATTAAGCAGTCCTCATTAAAGTGGTTTGCAACTTACGGTCAAACCAAAACAAACCACACTCACACTCTTGACCTCTCCCACTAACACGCTCATAATCCAGACAGCTTGCATGTTGACATTTGTGTATCAGAAACCCTAAGTGGCTTTGCACAAGTAATGCCCTTAGCAGATCAGACGGCTCTCCTATACGTCCGCCACCGTGAGCTGCCTCTAGGCCTCTGATACGAGCTGCTTGACCTCGGCACAGAGGAAGCAGTCGCAACATTAACGTGGCTTTCTTGGAAGCTCGATTTGGAGCGTATTGTTTGGCAACACTGAAAACTCTCAGCTTCTCACCGTTTTATGACCCCAGGAGTGATTGTAATGCATAAGTGTTGAATTTATTTTTACTTGTGTTTCACATCAAAAATGAAAACAAACAAAACAAAACTAATTAACACAAGTTTATTTACCTCCAGAAAACACACAAAAGAACCCTTTTCTAAAGATGTAATTAATACATAAGTGTTTGTCCTTATACATAACCTCATATTAACTTGTTTCAACGTAATTACAATTTTATTTGCTGAAAGCTAATTTAAATCAAATGGATTTTTTGAGGTTCACGGATTCCTTTATTCATGTCTGACTGAGATTGAGCTGTTTTGCAGAGAAGAGCCCATAATAATTTGCCAGTGTGTCTGTAATGCCTTTGCATTACAGGTAACGCTTCATTTGAAGGGTTAGTGCATAAGACTGATATAAGATTGTCATGAACAAGATATAACACTTGTGAACAAGTGAAAACTCTCAGTTGCTTACTGTTTCTTACGTCACATAAAATGTTACTGAAAAGTGAGTCTGGTGACAGTGAGGAGAAATCCTTCACATCTCAACTTCTGCCTTTACACCCCGAAGGAAGCAAAATAGAAACCGCATATAATTACATTGTAATCCGTTTTAGTTTTAGAAAAACACAAGGCCACTGAGATCTTTGTTTTCTCTTTGAATGGTACATGAATCTAACATATCTGTTTTCAGTTTGAATTTCCAGATTCAGCATGTAGCACATCAGACGTCTTAAACAAACCCTGACACAATGTAGGGATCTATTTCCATCCGTTAGTAGGAGTGCTAATCCGTGGCACACCTGCATGTGTTCAGTGAGCTGTGGAGCTGTCGGTTCATCAGGAGGTCAGAGCCTGGAAACGGTTGAAAAGTTCAGGCGACGTTTCCTTGAACTCTGTCTAACCCAGATTAAACCTGGGTCGGGAAGGTCATGGTCGGCCACTCTGCACTCTTTGGACGAAGATAGTCTTCAAGTAGGAGAACATATGAAGAACATATACGTTTGAGTTTGGATTTATTTTATTTTATTTTTTCACATTTACGCAGCCCTTGTCTGCAATTTTAGTCTAACGGAAAACAACGCTGCCTTTTAGGAGTCCTGGCTTAGTTGGAATAGCAAAAATGATGTGTACATCCTCACCACCTCAAGGTGCTGTTCTTATTCAGGATGTTTTGTGACTATTAAAAGGTGTAATAAGTTGCAAAAAAAAAAAAAAAAAGAATAATGTTAATTAATGTTAACAATAATTTTCTACAGTCTACAGCAGAGGTGGAAGCTGCAGTAGGTAACTTCTTATTACAAATGTGTTAAAACTGTCACTATTGTCATGACAGTAGATTATGAGACAGGTAATCTTTAAAAAAAATGAACTCCTCTACCACCTCCCTCTGCTATTTGTAGCTGCAGAAACACGTAGTCAGAAAGAACCAATCAGAGCCAGGAGGAGGGTCTTAATGCTGTCAATCATCCTCATGCACACAGTACTTTCACCCTTCCCTATGCTTTCTGTACACTACAGCTGGTTCACCACCATAGAGCCTGTTGTGCATGTGCAAGCTAGTTAGCATAGCCACCAATAGTGCTGGACAAAGACTTTTCCAGTAACTTTGCTTCTCCACCATTAGCACATTGGGCAGTGCGTTCGCTTGCGTAATTGACAGTGTTAAGATCCTCCTCTGAACTCTGATTGATTGTTTCTGGTAAAGCACAGTGACAATTCCTACAGAAAAAAAGCAAACCCAAGTAAATCAAATAACTAATTAAAAAGTAAACAAATCGAAAGCAAGGAACGGCAGCCATATTTGGCTTGAGTAAACACCGAATTTCAAAATAAAAGTCTCATAGTATAACCTTTACATCAGGGATTCATAATAATAATAGTACTTCACCAGATGAGGTTACACCGATATCACCTTGACAGCACTTCTAGAGGTCAGATGTTGCACTGATAAAACATCAGATTTCCTACATTAAAATGTCAAACATAGACTATATATATATATATATATATATAGTCTATAGATTTGAATAGATTTGAAACTGAATAGGCATTCAAATAACATTTGAACAGTCAAATGTTATTTTTCTCATGCTAAATACTCAGGACTCTGACACAGGAAGCTGACGGAAAAACAGAGGGAGAGGGAGAGAGAAAAAACAAATCTCATTTCTGCAAACAAAACGATGCATGCAGGTTAATAAATACAAACAGAGTCAGCTATCCAGCCTGGCAATCAGCTAGTCAATAAGTCAGAAAAGGGAGGCAATTGGAGATTTGCTCCCGTTATCTGCCATCAGCCGGGGCCGGGAGAACACTGTTGGCCTCAATCACAAAACAGAGGAGGATTGTCTTTGGGGCTGTTTATAATGCTGGTGTGTTCATGTGTTTTGATGAGCCGCGCTTTTTTTTTTTTTTTTTGCTCTTTTTGCCTGATCACAGAAACCAGGTCACACAAAGAAGAAGAAGAAAATTATTTCTTATGAAATAATTTTACAGAAGGGTTCTCCTTTAACTGTACGCAATATTGCTCTCTGTTTTTTTTTTTTTTTTTTCTTTTGTTTGTTTGCTTATTTTATTTGAAGCCCAGTCTGTTCTGCACTCAGACGCAGGCGCAGGAACATCCTTGGAGGACGACAGTTGAGCCTCTGTCAGCTAAAAACGATGCGGGCCGACGAAAGTTGGACGCATTAATGGAATAGAAAATAAGGGAGACGAGAGGAGCGCTTTTTGACAGCGGGGGTGAGGGGTCAGATGTAATCAGCACCTCCGTAATTCTTCTCAGCAAGTCAATTCTCTGTTTGTTTGTTTTTAATATTCTCTCTCCTCCCCTTCTCGGGTGCGTGTCTGTTGGAGTTGGGAGGGAAGAGGGTTCAGGGATAAGGAGATGAGAAGCCGACTATCAGATGGCATATGATTGTGTGGTTAGCCTCCGTACGGGCCCTGTTTGTTGTCTCATTATTTTTAGGCTCAACTCCGTGAAAAAAGGTCAATTTTTTAATCTTTGTGAACAAATTAGGGGAGAAGAGGAGTCAAAATGACACCTTTAGCGGGAAAAAAATAAAATAAAATAAAAATAAGTAAACACTTATTTTCCGATTCTTCCCTGCCCCATCTAACCTCCCCTCTCTTGCCAATCACTTTGGCTGCCACAGTGGGGAGGAGAATCGCATTAACATGGAAATAACACATTAGGTATGCTTCAGTTTGTATGTTTGCCATATGGCGCGTGCCACGTCTCAAACGCCGCGGTCTGGTGTTTGCACATTTTTGGTCAACTGTCTTCGGCGCGTGTGCGCGGGGTCGGGCTGACCCAGACGGGTTGAGCAGCTGCGATTTAAAACCGAACTGAATCCAAACGTCGCCATATGACCCTCACGCTCGCAAGCGTCCCACTGAACCCCGACCAGCTTGTTCCCTCATTAAGCACAGCTGGCTTGTGAGGGAACGAGGGTCTGGTGCGGCGCGTCTGCTCGTCGAGCGGTCAGAAAGCGTTGTCGAGGACACGCCACACGCTCGGTAATTGGAAATGTCCCTCGGATCGCGTCCTTTCCCCTCCCGACCGAGGAGCTATAAACATGTAAATGAGAGCGCAGCTCACCTCGTTTTACCCACTTCCTCGTCTGTCTCCCCCCCAGCCACTCACTTCCTCCCCCCCATTCCATCACTCATCACTGCGGCCGCGCCGCAATCAACGCGTGTGGGATCAACGCGACATATTGTCTGGCGGATCCTGCCGGCGGGAGACGCTGGCTGAATGTGAAGGCAGGGTTCGCTGCGTGGTGATTCAGGCGACTGACGGCGGGGACAGTGGTTGTTTTTGAAAGAAGCAGAGGCGACAACTCGCTGTTGGACGTCAAGCAGACAGGAAGGCAGATGCTAAGTTTGAATGAAAAATTGTAATAATTCAATTTACCTATTGTTAAAGTCAAAGTGAAAGCTAATCCAAAAGACAAGACACCTCTTAGGCTTTCTCAGGACTTCTGGGAGCGGTGAAGAACTGCAACAAGAAAACGGAGGCCGAGCCAAAGGTCCTTGTCACTTGTTTGGGAACAACAAGTGACAAGGACTTGTTTGTTCCCAAACAAGTCCTTGTCACTTGTTTGGGAACAAGTGACAAGGACCTTTGGATTAGGAGAAAGTTTAAATGTCAAGGTTGGGGTTATGGCACAAATCTTGGCTTTTTGTTCACAAGAAGTAGGAAAATAGACCAACGGATAGCTGACTGTGTTGGGTTCATCTGCTGTAGAACAACGACAAGAACAAAAGATCCGACCCCAGATACCAATGAGCTTCCTCTGAGGTGCGTTATTAAAGGTTAAGATGGATCTGATTATCAGACACACCCAGCTAAATTTGAGCTTCTATAAACATCCACTTATAACCAAAGACTGCGACTAGTTTTTTTCTTTTTTACTTTGTTGTTGTGATTGTTTTCCATTCTTGTATTTGTTAAAGTGATGCATAGCCACACTTTGTAATTACACTAAATTCTGCATTTAAACAACCACAACTTAAATTTGACCAAGACTTTACTGCAGCTCTGAGATAAAAAAAAAAACAAAACAACAACAACAAAAAAAAACAGCTTCGGTTTGTCCTGACTGAAGGTGAGAGATAAACTTGTCAGCTTGGACACATACAGAGCACTTTCCAGTTCTGCAACAAAGATATTTGGCGAGTCCACTTTCTATTTTCCATCTCTCTGTTACTTAGGAGTCTTTCATTTAGCCAAGCAGTAAAGTCAGGCATCGTCTCAGTCAATCTAGACCATCTATTTATCTTCCTGCTCCTGTATAATAGGCTGTATTAGACTAAGTAGTGTTGTCTTGTGCCGGCAGCGGCGTCGCATTTGCACAGAAAAGCTTCCATCAGTATCCATACAACGGTAGCAATTGGAGTGTCTGGGGGGGCCACAGAAAAGGTAATTTGAGCAAAAGAAAATGATACCTTGAGAGAAAAGGTAGATCGAACAGTGAAAGGGAGAAAGTAAAAAGAACGAGGAGAAAAATACATGGTGATTTACGCAAAAGTCCAAATGACAGGGAATTGGCTACAGACACCTGACTGTGTTATTATATCACCATCAACAACGGGCCGCTCCTCTGCCAGAGGGAAAGAAAAACAGAAATTGTAAAGAAAGGGGTGAAAAAAAAAATAACAACTGAAAATCTCTGCAACACAAACAAAACCCCCGAAACAACAAGTGTTATTTTTATTTTTTTTATTTTTTTTTTGTCTCCCCCGTCTTCTTTTGCTTCTTGCGGCGAGTGCGAGGCTATCAATTCATCCTCCCTGCGGCTTCTTTATTTATTTATTTATTTTTTTAAATGGCACCGTTGCTCGACTCTCGTTGTTGCCGTATTGTTTTGTCGGCGTCCAGGCGGGGCCCGGCGGAGGAGTTGGTATCAAGACGAAGAAGGGACAATTTGATGGATGTTTGTTGATATCTAGACCACTATGGCTCTGATTGCCTAACATTACACCAGCAATAACAGGCCAATCATCCCACTTACACCTCCACACGCCAAGCAGCCGAATTGGATCAAACTGGCTTATTCCCTCTGTCACTTTCTTACTCATCCTCTCTCTGTCTGCGTCTCTCGCCGTCTCCCAGTCGATTTCTTGCTCTTTTCTCCTCTCTCCTGACATGCTTATTAGCTGATATTGATCCAGGCCGGTCAATTGTCAGCTCCTCTCATCCGCACAGTATTGACGGCATAATCAGTTAGAGAGAGGAATGAAGGTAGAGACAGTGGGAGGGGAGGGAGGCTGAGGATGATAGGCAGATGAAATTTTTCTGTCAGTGGGTAAATTATTGGCTGCTAGCTTGTTGACCCACAAAACTCTTGGACAAACACAAATGCACAAAATTACACACACAATGACTTGATATTTGGGCGCATTTATATGTATTTCTGTAGATTTCACACTTCTGCGGTCTGCAAAGTTGGATCGCCAGTGTCGAGACGTTTACACGTACGGTCATATTTATTTATTTTTTTATTTTATTCTGCCAGCTAAATCCTTGCCACTTTTGATGAAAATGTGTGTGTCTGGGAGCTTAATTAGAAAGTAAAAGCTCACCTGATAAGTGGAGTGTCACATCACATATGCCACTTGTGCTTGTGACTGTGCCACGGCCTGTTGGAGACTCCCCTGGCTCCCGCTGCCTCACTGCCCAGCTTCAGGGCTCCGTCTCTGGGGGGAGTAGCAGCTGGCGTGGCCTCTCTGTCGCTGGAGGGCTGGGGTTCATCTCATATTCTCTCTCACACACACACACTCACACACAGTTGTGTACGTCTTGCACCGTACATTAAGGTTTAATCAGGCACTTAGCCGGGCATCTGTTACGGCTCTGTCCGCGCGGCGTGTTAAGGACCTGTCGCCGCCGGTTACGAGCCCAACAGATCCAGTGACTGAAGAGACTGCTGTCCCACTTACTGGTTAAGGTCCCCAGCTCTGCCTGTTCGGTTTCAGACATTTTGAACTCTTGAGCTGGCCGCTAAATGAGATTGAGTCGAAATCGAAAGAATGAAGCGAGACACATCTGTTGTGTCAGTTCGTGAGTTTGTCCAAAACGGCGCAAAGGAAGAAGTGATTCGCACTGTAGCTGCGATATATTCAATCGCAATCATCGTTGCAATATTTATTTGTGCAAGAATGGTAATCGCAAACAGCTGCCTTGATGTATGTAATCATATTTTGAAACCTTTCTCTGCTCTTGTAGGGCAAATCTGACATACAACCGAAACAATAAATTCACATAAATTGTACAGTAATATGATCATTTACCAGACTTTTCCAGTTTCAGTTCACTTAGGATTTTTTTTTCCCGAAATGCATTTTTACTATATTTTTTTTCTTATTTATTTCTGTCTCCTGGCTGGGAGCGATTTTGGAATACCATATGCTGACGTCCTGCTTTAGAAAGCAACCGTTTCGGATTATTCACCGCATTCAAACCTGAAAGCAGATGCGCTGCAGCAGCAGAAGACCACATTGATATTGTTAGATAAAAGCATTGATATTCAGAATTCAGAATTGGGTGTGAACGGTTCACTTCTCTCTGTGGTAAGATACCAGCCTATATTTTAAACTTTAGTAGCAGAGTCATTTTTAAGCACTATAAACAACATCAGCTTAGTTTTCGGAGACGGCTTGAAGTCGGAGTTTGCAGGTCAACGAGACAGCTTATATGAAACTGCAAGAGGGACATAAGCCTGCATATGAATACTGTGAGTTATCGAGATATCGATGGGCAGAGTTTCTCATCGTTTCCTTTTCCTCCATTGTCAAGCAGGCGGCCGGTCTCGGGCGGCCCTCGGTCCCGGACTTATCTTGACACCGGAGCAGCAATCACAGGCCGGGAGATTGAGCGCTGTTTATTTTTTTTGCGGCGGTGTGTTCGCCGCGACCCTGAGGCCGGGATGCAAACACAAGCACACTCCCGGACACGTCCACAGCCCCCGCGCTGCTCCGTCAACCACCCAGCCCTGTTTAAAATGAACGGATCGTATCTCGCCTTTCACTATTCACATCGCTTTCTTTCTCGCCACAACACGAAGCTTAATCTCAGTGTTGCTCTGTTTTTGCCTGATACAGGGCAACACCAATGCATTATTTATTCTCTATCTCATATTGTTTTTTTTGTTGTTTTTTTCATTCAGAGTCTGTTTTGTTGGTCTTTTTTATATATATATATAAATATATAAAAACGTGTGCTTTTGTGGGATTTCTGTTTAGAAAACGTAGACCAGAGTTGTGAGTGTGCGCAGCGCAGTGTGTGTTTACGTGCAAACTGGAAGTTCACTTCCTGCCTAAAGAGTAAACGGTCTCACCAGCAGAGCAGCGCCATCTGTAAGTACTGCTGGGGACTGAACACCAAAGACAGGACACGCCTGCTGACTGACAGCTGACATTGTCCCTGCCCCTGCTGGGAACAAATTGGTCATGCTGGATGACGATGGGGTGACTGGTGTGTTTCTTTGTGTTTGAATGCGTGTGTGCGTGTGTGTGTGTGTGTGTGTGTGTGTGTGTGCTGTTTTTCCGTCCTGCACATCCCTTTGACAGTTGGCTATTGTCAGTAGGCCTCTGTCAGAGATGTCATTTCTCAACACCACACTCAGTCAAACCTTGATCATCACTTTTATGGGAGCGAGACGGAAGCAGCAAAGCACCAAGAGAAAACTGTTTTCTATCACATTGTGTGAAGATTTGAAGTCTCGAGAGGGTTTGTTGTTTCTGGTGGCATGGCAAGCCTCACGTCTGTGGTTTTTGTTCTGCATAGCAGCAGCAGCTCACATTAATGTTTTATAGTCACCGGCATCTTGAAGCTGCGTGGTTTTCCTCTTATTTCCCACGTCGACTTTCAACTCTGCTTGAACGATCCGTCTCAGGACTCAGTGACTTTTCTCCAAATGTTTTGATGTTTGAAGAAAAAAAATAAATAAATAAATGACTGACAGACATTGCAGCGTGCTGCTTGGATTAATTAAGGCAGAGCTAACTGTGGTGCTATTGATCAAATCCTGTCACCTGATGAGCTGAATCAGGAAACCAAATGCAGATCACACTGGGCCAAATTTGTTTTAATGTGTTTGAGCGAAACACTTTTTTTTTCTTTCTTTGTTTTATTAATCCACAGCACAGGAAAGTGAACTTTCCCACTAGTTCTCAGATTCAACTTGCATCAGCATTTTAATCTCAGAAAACGTAGAAATATGGTGATGCCTTCAAGGCTTCATGAAGGGGACCAATACATTAGAAAAAACTTTGGCATATTTCACTCTGCTGAGATTTGGGCGTAATGGAAACGGACATCCGCCAGACACTTTGGTGCATTTTTACGTCTGTGTACACGTGCTCGGTGTTGCTCTGTGAGAAACGTCGAACTGTTTTGTGAGCAACACCGAGCTGAGAGAGTTGCCACAATCGGTCGCAAGGATGTGAAGCAGCCAGGCGGTGGAGAGGAATCGGGGCAAGGGGCCCAACTATCTCATCGAACTTCCCAGTATCCATTTGGATCGTGGGAAATGAAGGAATTTGTCTCGAGAAATACGTATGCAGTTGATACTTTTGACTGTAAGTTTAGCCCTGCTTTAACCATCTGCTGGTGGTGTGCACAGAGTCTGCATGACTCACAGAGTATTGTGCGTATGGGTTCATAGCCCATATGTACAATATGGGCTATGAACCCATAATCTCTGCGTATGGGCTATGAATGATAGCCCATATTGTTCATAGCACACACTCGAGTATGTGGGAGCCTTAGGTGCAAGACGTCCAGAACTTCAAAGAATTGGAATATGGACATATTTGTTACTTAATCGCTAATTAATGTTAGTTAATTCTGCAATGTAATAGAAAGTGATATTAGGAATTGATTAGGAAATACTCTTTAGGTTTACGTTGTCTTTCACACTGTAAACATAGATTCATCACTTATTAGTAATAGCTTTTCCGAGTGCGCTCTGATACATGCATCCCATTATGTGCGATGTTTTGTCCCAAAAAGCACTTCATGATGGAAGAATGTTTGTCCCTCGCTCAATTACTGGGCTACTTTGAAAGTGCAGAGCTGAACATTTTGCTCCAAGTAAGCAATTTCGTTGACTGGAGACAGAGTTCTGCCATGGTACAATAGTGGACCAAGGGGCCACATCCATTATGTTCCAGCACGTCTGTGTGAGGGCTCCTTTGTCCTTTTGCACAATGGACACACTCAAAAGGGTGCACAAGCAACTTTTGAGGGATATTCTACCTCATCTTCTGGAGATATTTTTCTCTTCTTCTCTTTATGTCAGTGTTCTGAATACGGACTTCATTCCACTGATTGTGTGAGTGTTCATCATTGTGATTTTTTCTCTTTCCATTTGACTTCTTGCTTGCAGAATCCTCAGTTTTAGGTCAAAGTTAGTGGCTCCCCATCGCCGCGGTAAAGGCCCACCCCACTTGCACGTTTGAAAGGCGGCATTGCGGAAACGAGGAAATGACCTATGCTTATCCACACTACATGCTAGCTGCGCTCAAACAATCAGCATAGCATTAGTAGAGCCGCTGAATAGAGCCATCATGGCTGCCTAACCCTGGGGAGCCAGTGATCTGCCTATGGGCTTTATGGAAAGTGGAGGTCCTGCGGAGCTGGCAAGAGCCGGAGTGGAGGCCAGGAATGGGCGCTTGTAGAGAATCCTTTGACGTTCTCTGGCACAAACATCTCCTGTTTTTCATATCTGCTCATCTCCTTTGTCACTACATCTGTAATTTCTATGCATTGGTGTATCATCGCATTTAGGTGTTTTCCTCTTTAAGTTTAGCCCTGCTTTAATCTGCAGCAGGAAGAAGATAGGCATACCTTGCCAGGGGAGACCTAGGGAAGGCTAAGTAGTCTTTCATTGTCCCCAGGGGTGGCGTCCATGGGTGCTCTTTGTCCAGAGCTTTCACTGTGATTAGACCATTTGAGTCGACAATTCACTTAAGACCTCCTTTCTTTCTCCTTCCTGCTCTATTTTTCTCTCACAAGATGCTCTCCTCTTTCCACCCACTATCCCCTTACTCTCTCACACACTCTTTCAGGGTGTATTACCTGCTCATATAATGCAGTTAAGCTCAGCTAGAAGCCTTTCCTCGCAATACCACTTAATTGCCCATGTGGCAGGTGAGGTAAATGCACGAGGGCCGGCGCAGGTTGGCGACCACAGATGGAGGCGGGGGAGACGGAAGCTGAACAAGGAGAGGACGGGGGAGGTGAGCGAGAAAGACTGAGGACGACAGACACTCTGCTGTTTCACCGTGTTGGTCACAATCTGACTTTGATTGAGTGATTTATACAAATTCAGTAACGATTTAATAGAGGGATAAATCTGTGATGGTTGGCGTTTGGAATGAACTGCAAATATTGTTCAAGTTTCTGCCGTCTCGCTCTTGGTTTGAGATGAAGGTAAGTAGTCTGGAGGTGGTCTTCAAAACACACCACTCTGCCTTTATCTGAGCCACTTTTTTCCAGCTCTGGCCACATGTCCAGGGTTTGTCCACCCTCAACCTAGAGTCTTTTGCAGCCTCTTAACAGGTTTCCCTCCAAGATTGCCTCGTGTTTAACTCCATCCGTGTCCTCTTCAAGTCTAACAGCTTCCCTGTCACTGTTGAGGAAAAGCCTCCCCACAGCAGGATGATGTGCTCAGAATGACGTGCGTTGTTATTAGTTCCCTTTACACACAACATTTTGCATGTGTTTGAAAAAATCAAGCCAGATGACCTTCTTCCACATGTTTGCTGTCACTCACACGTGACGTGTGGTAAAGTGTAAACAGGATTTCTCACAGGTTTTCTTCGCATCAACTTTTCCATATTGACAAGATTTGTGAAACACATGCTACCTTGTCAACCGATTCTGAACTGTAGAGCTCTGCAGATCCTCCAGAGTTACCTCAGGTGTCTTGGCTGCTTCTTTGAGTTCAGTTGACGACCATCTCTTGTTAGGCTCGCATTGGTTCAGTATATTAATTTGTGAGATGTTCAAAGCTTCGTGTATTGTTTCATAGCCCAACTTTGCCGCTGTTTCCTTGACTGGAACCCGGCGTTTGCACTGCAACGTGGAAAAGTTCACGAAGTATGAGTAGGGCTATGCACGCCACTTCAGTTAGCAGAGGACAGGGGAATATATAACACTACTAAGAAAAGATGAAGGAGGGGAGGAGGAAGGGCAGAAGAAGGAGTTGACATTGCTCCTGGGTTAGTGCTCCAAAATGGAGTGCTAAAATCATTTCAGCTCAGATAAAGCTCTGGCAGCGGCCGGGCGGCCTCGGGATATCTGCTCTGCTCATCTGCCTCTCCAGTGAAACGGCTGCACACGGCCAGCCTCAGGGCGGCCCGCAGTTCGCGCATAAACATGCTAAAGCTCATAAAGAAACAGATGCAAATAAACAGACTCTTAACTTGAATGCCACACAGGCACTGCTTTGCCACATGTGCAGACATCCACTGGCCTCTCACAGCCAATTTGTTGCTCCGCAGTTTGTCTCGGCTTAACCAGAAGAAGCAAAGCCTAAGGGCAATTCTTCCACTTCTGAACCTTCAGAATTAGCACTCTGCCACCACTACTCCACCTTCGTACCGTTACTGCTCACACGCTTTAAAGTCATTCATAGAGTTTGCTCGAAACTCACTAAATCATTTTCTTCTTTCTTTCTTTTTTAATCTTCTTGCCTAAACTTTCTTGCTCATAACATCCCCAAAGCCAAGACTCAAACGTTTACCCTCGTCGTCTCAAATCTGACTGAGAATGTTTCACAGTCAGAATTATTCATCTGGTTTGATCATCAGTGAAGGAAATCGTCTGACCGGCGTAATGGTCCACCTGATATTTACTTAAAAGTTAACTGGGAGACAAAGAGTCCGACGAAACGGCAAACTGCAGCGATCGCTTGTTCGGTAAGGGAACAGAACTTATAAAACTCCCAGGTGCCTTGTGTTTTTTTTTTTTTACAACCTGTGTTATGTCTGCAAGTGCACAGACAAATGAGCGAAAGCAAAGCAGCGTGGATCCTTGCTCTTCGTTTTCCCAAACCAATGGGATGCAGAACAAAAACGCCTCTGGATCATGTCCTACCAACAGACTCTGTGTGGAAATACCGCTGTTCGCTCTTAGTGGATCAAAGCAAACTCCGGTTATTGTGAGTGAACTGCGAGACATTCTGCCAGAGCAAATTATACGTGAGCTCTCAATAAAGCCACACACGTACACGGGTTAAAAACATCTGGCACCTGCTGAATTAAACCAGACTGCGATCATAGATTCTGTTATTAATTGTTAAAAGCGATTTGAAATTGTATCATTATTGGTACAAAATACATTTTAGGCATTTCTTCTAGGCCAGACTTCAATGAAATCTCTGCAAATTGTAAACAGTTTCAATAAATCCTCACCTGACAGGCTGACCCTCGCCATCTTCTCCAACCAAAACAAATCTGCCTCTCTCAAATTTTCCTCTTCACTCTTCTCTTTGCTCCCTCTAATCTCTCCTTACTTCTTTCTGTCCTCTTTTTTTTTTTTTTTCTTCCTGCTCCTCTTCACTGAGATAGAAAAATCTGATTCTCATGTTTAAAGCATCAGTGCAGTCTCTGGGCAGATTTCTGAATCAACAAAATTCTCCTTTTCTCGCATGGCTACCTCGTTCAATGCCGCATCTTCGCTGCGTTTGCTTAGTGCAACTGGGTGAGCTTCTGAAAGCCCAAATTAAAGTGTATTCATCTGTTTTTTTTTTTGTTTGTTCGTGACTGAAAATGACCCACATTATGGTTTTATTGTTCAGGTTTGAGAAATAATTTCTAAATCCTGCTCCGGTTAACCAACCTGGTGCATCAACGAGGCCAAACTCTGCTTTCGGAGATCTGGAGCTTAATGAAAACATTGCAAAAAAAATGTTATGAAGCGAGTCGTCACAGGTATTCCTGCTCAAGCAGAGATGCGCAGATGAACTGGTCAATCTTCTAGCTTGACCAGCAAGTTAGAAATGTGTATAAGATCCATTTCAGATCAGTGAGTGCACCATACGGCTCGTTTGCATCATCGATGTCCCGTAGCGTGGAGCTGCTCATCTCCATTTATTTGACACACCGAAAATTCCAGTTAATATAAGCTAATCTGTTCTTTGATTTCAGGCTTTCTTTTTATTTTCTTTCTCGTTTCACAATTATTTGCGTAATTAAAGTAAAGTACGGCGTTTCTTTAAGGCGACACCCTGTAATCTGACAAGCGTCCAACCCAGTGGGCCAGTGGGAACTCTTCGAAGCTCGCTGGCGGCCGTTTTCTCACGTGTTTAAGAGTACAATCTTTGCTGCTCGCTTTTGTCTCTTTCCGTCTCTTCCCACACCATGTCCTCCTTTCTCTCGTTTGAGTCTCCTTCCTCTCTGAAATTGCGTTTTTTTTTTTTGTTTTTTTTTTTCCTGCCACTTCGCGGTGTCCGCGCTTCAGGAACCCCTAACTTCCACCTTCCATTTCCCGCCGCTCAGACGACTCGCTCTGCGCCGAGAACGGTTGCGCACCAGATGTAATTTCATCAAGTGTGCACTCTTCTACTTTTACTTGTTGTGCCCAAGAAGTGCAGAGCATGATGGGGACGGGTGTTGAAGGCCCGTCTGCTTCGGCTGCAGGCCGAGCTTCACTCACACAATTGAATCAGAGCAAAAAGCACTCTGCCTCCGAAGGTTTAAGCTCACTTCATTCCTGCTACAAAATATGTTTCTGTGCCTCTTTGGAAAACAGAACCAACATCGTAGAACAAGATTTGCACATTTTACTTTTGTTTTCAACGTAAAATAGCATTTATGCTACGAGATACTCGTGGCATGACATTCAATTATTCAATTATCAGATTATTTAACATTTTGATTATTGCTTTTATAATGACGCCTTAATTTATTGTTTCTTTGATTTTATCATGTAGATTAAGCAGAACATGAAACAATCCTGTTTATTTCACGTTGTTTAACTTTTGTTGCTCTGCTTTGCAAACAGAAGTCTCACAAACTGATGTTAGCTAGTTTTCTCGTCGGCAACAGGTGGGGGAGGGGCGGCACCGTTTGACTCGATGAGCGACAAACACGGCTCTCAAACTGTGGTACTGGGATCACTGTCGCCGCTGCTTTTAGTGGCTCTTTAAGAAAAAAATGAAGTTGCTGGTAGTTACTATGAACCAAACTCGGCCCTTTTCCACTTTCAAGTTTGAAAACCACTTGGATTCGTTGCCCTCGGGTAGCACCGCAAGCTAGCAACTATGTTGTTGCCTGAACTTGTGCTAGCACCGTAGAAACAAATTCACTAAATGGGTTGCGTGGCTCTGTTTGTGAAAAATGTTCTGAGATACAAAATGTCATTCGTGTGAACTCTTATTCTTTACTGCAGCTGAGACTGCTGTTCAAAAGCCAGGCATCCGTTTTGTAGCTTGGGGTTTTGATCACACCACGTCAGTTTCTAAGGACCAAAAATGTTGCAGTTTTTAACTTCAGACTTCATTCAACTTTTGAGTGAAATTTGAACTCTTCTTTATTCTTCGACCAATCAAGCACAGCCAATTTACAAGACAGAAGTTGCTGCATACAGTCAGAAAGAAATATGGTCATAAAGGATATAATGATACAAAAGAAATCTGCAGGAATGTTGAAACTCATTTTATTCAAAACCTTTGGAGTAGCTTAATTTCTGTAAATTAGGAAGAAAGAAAGTTAAGAGAGAAATAAAGGTAAAGAAATAATAAAAGTTTGATCAAATGTGATTTTGAGGGTGTACTTGTAAAAGACGTATGTTGAGCAAGCCTGAAAATAAAACTAGAAGGTTTGCAGAGCAGCAATCTCTTCAACCTTTTATATTCAAATAACTGTGATAAAGATGGTTGGATAAAAGAACTACAAAGACACAAACTCTTTTCAAATGAAATCGCTTTAGGTTTTGCTTCTTGTAAAGCAAACGCTTCATTTACAATGAAACACAAAGTAGTTTCTCTCGGTTTTGTTGAGCAGATAAGACAAACAAAACAAACAAAGGAACTGTAATGACACAAAAGCATAATCCTCAAAGCAGCATATTATTACTGGCAGCAGGAAGCTGAGTCGCAGTCTAGTGGTCTCGATTTGGCTGCTGCTAAGCCGTTACCTGATGGCGGCGCTTCAACAAGCTGGGCTGAATCTTTGCTGATGTTTCAGAGCAGAGGCTCTGAAACACGTCAGGGTCATTGGAGGGACACTCCAGTGACCTCAGTTCCCATCACTATCCCGCACAGGACTGTCTGCTTTCACGGCGATCCAGCGGAGTGCTGCGTGTCCCAGTGGTTGGAGGAGAAAATGCAGGAAAACATGTTCTGCGCCGCATGATGCGCGGCCTCAATATGAACAAATTTAAAGGATTGTAAACACGCTCAGTCTTCCTGTTGCCGTGTCAATCGGTTGCTCTTGTTTAAAATACCCTGGGTTCTGCTCTTTAAGCTCACGTCGAAAGTAACAACAGCGAGATTAGATTCGGGGAGAGGCAGAGAGGCAGAGAGAGAGATGCCGACAGGCAGGTGGAGAACAGATAAAATGTGAAGCAGACATGTATTTTATCTCGTTGCTTTTTGAGCTTTATGACAGAACCGGTCAGACGGAGAGACAGGCCCACGGAGAAACAAGCAGACAGTTACAGGGGTAGTTAGACAGGCAGTCAGCCCTGGCATTTGTAGCAGATAAGTAAGCTATCAGAGGAGGGGGATAAATAGCAGAGTAAAGATTGGTCCGAGCCCCCCTCAGAGAGGTGTGGGGGGCCACGAAGCGGGCGTGGTGGGCAGATAGCCCCCTGCTCTCATTATACTCTGCCTAATCCAAAACGATGTTTACTCAGAGAGAGAGAGGGAGAGAGAAGGGGCCACGCTTATCAAAGCCCCGCACAGTCCTGGGAGCGTGTGCGCGGGGGCCTGGCTGTGGGCGTGTGTGGGTGCGCGGAGGTGAGTGTGCGTTAAAATGAGCCTATTCCAATGGAAAAAAGGATCAGGAATGCCTCCAAGGCGGGCGCTGTTGGCTAGAATGTCGATGCTTATCGCACGCTGCCGGGCTCTTCTGGTGAAAGGCGAAAAGGCTATCTAAACTGCTTATTCACAGCCTGTGTATTTACCATTTCGCCAAGGCAGAGTCATCATTCTGTAATTGCTATTAATATTAACATGTTGCTGTTAGCAATTCAGGCTTTTGTGAGCCTTCGCCTAATCTGATTTGCCGGGAGCTAAAGGTCCTTTAAACCTAAAAATAACTTAGGCTTTCTGATTTTGAAATGCTAAAAAAAAAAAAAAAAAAAAAAAAAACAGGTTATTGTTTTTACTCTTCACCCTGTTGACTTTCAGCTTTTTTTTTTTTTTTTTTTTTTTTTTGCATCAAAACACTTGACTGCAGTTTGAGCCCACTTTATAGACGACATGGTATTCTCAAAAAAACAAAACAAAAAAAAGACCTAAAGAAACGTATTTTGGAGGTTTTTGCATCGGTTGTCTGACGCACATCTAAACACATCAGTTTTCTCCTTAAAACAGAAAAAGATCCTCAACAACAGATAAACACCTCGACACACAGGAACGGTTTGCCTGTCCAAAATGCAAGTGCATCTTAATAAACAATAATCTTGTTTTTTTTCTTTATTTAAAACAACTTAAAGAGTCAAAATCATGTACTGGCTGTGTGCATAAAAACGAACAGAAGAAGCTGAGACGTGGATGTAATGACATTTTTATGCTTTTGATGGGTTAACATCACAAAATTCGAGTTAAATTATGACACCTGCATGGTGTGCTTGTTCAAATTTTGAAGCTAAAGCCTTCGTTTTTTTTTTCTTTTTCTTTTTCTTTTTATTTAAAGAACTCCTTACTGCAGCTTTATGGAAGCCCAGATTGTTTTAATTGTTGCTTTCTGCTTCTATTACCAGCAGTGAAAGCTTAAAGTGCCTCAGTGTTTGTGTGAAGAATTTATATACCGTCTGAATCGTATTTATACACCCAGTGTTCTGTGCTCTTTCATTATATTCTTGACGGAATATAATGCCAATTGGATTTCAGTTGTATGAATTTCACCACTTCCATCGCCACTCAATGCAAAGTCACGAGAAA
Organism: Poeciliopsis turrubarensis; assembly: GCA_010277015.1. Taxonomy (NCBI): domain Eukaryota; kingdom Metazoa; phylum Chordata; class Actinopteri; order Cyprinodontiformes; family Poeciliidae; genus Poeciliopsis; species Poeciliopsis turrubarensis. Next base: position 825,941 of record VMRN01000016.1, read on the forward strand.
TAAATGAATAAATAAATAAATAAGCTGTTGAAATCAGAACATTTATTTTCTGCCTGTTGTGACTCAAGCGGATGAGCTTAATGTAGTCATTTTCTGTATTGTCACATTTCGTCAAGAGGCCTTTGAAGGAACTTTTTTATTTTGGCTAAATTACCGCAATGCAGTCAGAAAATCAATCCAGTCACACACAACGGGAGAAACGCGGCTATTTCTGCTTAAGAAGCTGTTTCCAAAAAATATGTTCATTTTTCACTTGTTTTGTGATGTAATTATTGCAGCAATTTTACTTCTGCTCCCTTATTTAAGAAAGACGTATAACCTGGTAACTTAAAATGCCTTTCTTTACCAAGCATCATTTCGGATTTATTCTGGAGATGATCATTTTTTTATTGACTGTCTCACACCCTACACGGTTAACTTTTATTCACTCCACTGGCGGGCACCCAGGTGGTCGTCTGAACTGTGCGTGGACTGTGTCTAGGCTGGCCGGGGTAATCCCGGCCTCCACTAAAGTAGCCGTGTGAGCGAACAGATTGTCAGTTGATCATGGCCAGCAGAGAGCCTTATCCCTTATTGGATCGGCCATGGAGGAGGCTTAGGAATTATCTGAGGCCTCACTTAATGTGGAGACGGATCACCACAAGAGAGCCACAGAGCCTGAAAACACGCCGGGCCCGAGGGGAGGGAGAGCAGGCGGCTGTGTCACAAAGGTGTGACACGGCCAACACTTAACCCCATGTTGACATGTCTTGCCCATTTCCCCTCTTTGATATTTGCCTTCATTTTTTTTTTTTTTTTGCTTTCTGACACTCCCCTCATTCCAGCTACTTCTTTGCTTTTTTAAAAAAAATGTTTTTCCTTTGTTTCCTTTGCAACAATTTCAAGTTTGTTGCTGATTTCTCCTTTGACCAAAACTATTGGACAGGAAAATGTAACATTGTTTTTTTTTTTCTTCTACCCTTCCTGCTCAGGGGTCGTTAATTAGGAGCAGTTGGAGAAGTCGGTGTAAAACAGAGTTTTATTAATCACCTAAAATAAGTTATTATAAAATTAATGTTAAATTGCCTCTGACGTCTCCAGACTCCGAATAGTTTCAAATCCAGTTTGTTTTCTACACAACAGAAATCAGTCTCAAAGGGGCACAAAGGGGCTGTACTTCAGCCTTCTTGTTATCTGTGTTATGTTTTGCTCTCTCTCACTGTTTTACAGCCTAAATGAACAGCAGAACTGTCATAAAAATACTTTACTTTTAAAACTATTTTTACACCATTTTTGACTTTTTTTTGGTTTTCTTTTTACCACTTTGTAAACTCCAGGCCAAAGAGTGATGCTATCAGTGAGACCTGGTGTCCCTTAGACGTGGTGTGTTCACTGATGGGAGGGAAAACATCAGACAGGTATATATCCCTATGTCTGATTTTTGTTTTTAAGTTCGTACATAGGGAACTTAAAGTTTTCAAATGTTCTTTATGCACAGATAATATTCTACAATGGCCTCATCTTTATAACTGTTTATTTTGACTTCAACGTGTTTTTCCTCCATAAAGATGGATAGTTTGATAGAATGAAGAAATCCAAACCGGTTATCCGAAACAAATGAGACCCGAACCCAGTTTCTGGTGTTGAATCAACTGTTTGAGATGGACACACCTCAATGAAAAAAAGAAAAAAAAAAAAAAAGGACTGAATTCAACTAGGGCCATTAATTTCAGAAACAGATGCAATGGTTGTCAGTTAGTTTATTTTTTATTATAAAAGAAGAACCGGCTTCCAAAAGCTAATATCTGAGCCTCATTAGATTTCATCAGCACTTCTTTAGTTTGGTAAAAACTGAAACAAGCTCAAATCTATGCAATCAGTCTTGCTTTGTTTTAAATATAGATGTCGGGCTCTTTTTAATTAGGTTGCGGTACAGAGACCGGAGTAACAGCCTCACGTCAAGCACTTTTAGCTTAGCTTGGCTTAGCTAGTGAGATAGTGTAATAGTGCCTGTCTGGATTCCCTGTTCAGGCACCCAAAATAGCCCTTTAGCTAAATCCTTCCCTGGTTTTAGCTACTTGTTTGTTTGTTTTCAAAGGCTTTGGGATTCCCCAGAAAGACCAAGAAAAGGTGATTCAATTGAAGTACACTTGGGTTTCTACGCTACTTTTTAAAACAAAAAATGTTATATCGCATAAACCAAATGTGGTTATTGAGAAGGAAAAAATGGGTGATGGATAATCTATCCAGTGGATCTGATTACTGACAGTTAGTGAAGCCAGATTAGTGTTGTGTTAAGTCAAGATGGTACAAGAGGTCAGCCCCAGGTCACTGGGATCTGCGGGGATAACATTAAGAACAGTACAACTCCACAGTAGATTTAGTAGGAAGGGTTATGTTGTTGGAGCCAACAAGTCCGGTTTCACTGATCTCTTCCTTATAAAATGATGCCTGATATTTTAGATTGTTTTCTCATGATGGTTTGTATTTTCTGAAGCGCACCAGTCCCTCAAGCAGCAAAACATCGTAACAATCTAACCTCTGAATTGCACAGGGCTACACTTGGTCATAACGTCGTGAGCAGTGATCGCTACGACCAAACACTATCCCCAAACATGTCTGTTGTCCCTGAGCACATTCTTTACTGAACGGCCTTTTAACCATGTCTACAGTTTCACTGTGTGTAATGACACTGACAAACTGTCGCCATCTTTATAAGAGTTTTTGCTTTTGTTGCAGAGGTCGGGATGCATGTTATGCAACAAAACGCGTTCATTTCCACAACAACAGATCGCATGATTGACATGAGGTGGTTCCTGAGGCCAATATCTATATTGACCAGAGACTCACACACATCGGGAGAAACTCAAAACTATTCCCTCTCCTTCATTAGATAATTGAAGGTGAGAAATAATTTCATTATCCTCAGGAAGAGTAATCTGCTCTCTGTTCTTGATCCTTTCATTTCCTACAGTGCTTCTCGACCTAGGAGGCTCTCGCTGTCTGACACACACACACGCACACGCACACGCACGCACACGCACACACACGCACGCACACGCGCACACGCACACACACACACACACACACACTTTCATGAACCACATACTTACCCCACATGCAGCCACACTCTGATACTCATGGCACACACTTTTTTTTTTTTTTTTTTTGTCAACCGGGGCTATTAATGATATTGGAGAAGTGAATTAACCATCAGGTCCACATCCACTTTGCAAAACCGTGTTTCCTTGAGTTGTCTTGCTCTCACGCGTACATTTGTTTACGCACTTTCTCTCTGTTTCACACGCACACACGCTTGTGTAAAGAGAAGGCAACCTGGGAGTGCGGTCGAGATTCAGAGAGCAGAAACAAGCCTTCAACAGATTATCCAGTGTGACTTACTGTCTTCTTGCGTCACACGAGAACCGAAGATGGTCTCGCTGTTTCTCATCAGCATGAGCAGAGACAACAGAACGGTAACGTTTGCTTCTCGTTTCCTTCAATAAAATCTTAAGAAAAGCCTTCATATTGTCTTGTGCCTCTGCCACTGAGCGGTGGATTAGACCCAGTTTTACGTTACATTACCACCCTCTACTGTTCGTCTGGCCTCGATGTTTGGGGGGAGACCCTTCATGTCAAGTGTCGTGTGCTGACTTGTAAGGGGAGGAGCTGAACTGTCATTTCCCAGGCCAAAGACGTCTGTTCAGATGCAATTATACTGCATGCGAGCACATAATCAGGAGAGGATGGGTCAAAGTTCAAGTCACAAGAGACAGGAGTTTCAACACTCATGGCTACAAGGATTGTTTTAGGCACGGAGCCATATGGATGATATTTGTGAGAACCAGATATCTTACAGTGTCACATTTTGTTTGTTTTCTTTAAACTATTATGACACGTAGTAGAAGCTCTGATAAAATACATTTATCAAACCATGTTTATTCATTTTAATCTCATGCAAAATTACTAAATCAGGTGGTTTGAGATTGAGGCATTAAACAGTGGTATCTTATATATAATATATTTATAAGTTCTTCTATAGGTATTTATAGGTTGATTTCAGTGAAAATTAAAGCAAGATATTATTGCTTTTTCAATAATCCATAAAGCTGCTGTGTGAAACTTTTATGAAAACGATTTTTTTTTTCTTCACATATATCATTATGTTGTGACAGATAATCTGTGAAAAAAGTCAAGCTGTGCTCCAACTGCCATCTGCAGAAATGCACCGCTCCCAGGTCAGAAACGACCAACGGGAGCCAGGAGGAGGGTCTTAGTGCTGTCAATCACCCTCATGTGCAAACTCCTCAATGTGCTTAATGGCGGAGGAATAACTTACCGTAACAGTAACAACTGTTCATCTGTGTCATCAGTGACCACGGAGCAGCACATAAACAAACATGATTAATTGCAGTAAGACCCTCCTCCTTGCTCTGATTGGTTGTTTATGACAGGAGGAGGCAGAGAAGCTTGATTTTGTTTGTTTTCAATTGTCTTATATTATACTGTCACTCTCACATAGTGACGTATTATTCATAAAAGTCACATTAAAGATAACTACATCTTTTAAGGGAAAAAATAATGAGCTTTCTGATTGTTCAGATGTTATCCAGCTGTCTTCTATTACAGTAGATGAGTAAAAAAAACAAGAAGTAAATAAAAAAACAAAAAACAAAACTAACATTTTTGGTTTCAGTGTTTACATTTTATTTTGCTTAATGCCTTACTGCAGCTGCTAAAAAGGATTACAAAATAAATAGAAATACTGATGCCGTCATATGCTGGCATTGCTGATGTCATAAGCGCCAGTATTTCCAGATCCTAAAAACGCCTTTGTAAGTAACTCTCAGTTCTGTTAAAACCGTGTTGTGCCTGAAAGGCAGCTTACTGGCCACTCAGCAGGTTCACATATACAAAAAGTAACAGCAGCCTCGTCAACAACAATCTTTCAGCTCAGAAAAGGAGGCTGAGTGAAGTCCTGGCCATGCGGCACTTTATCAGGCTGACAGCAGAGGCAATGAAAGATTTCCTCAGTCTGCCGGTTTTACGGAGTTTAATCCTGTATCTCTGTCTTGATGGCAAAAGTTGAAACTCAGCCCATGGTGGGTGGCAGGGATCGGTTGTAATAATCTCAGCTTTCTTTAACAATCTATTATGAAAGAGGTCACAAGGGATGCCAGGGGTTTACTGCATCCCGGTCCAGGGCATAAATGGTCGTTTTTGAGAAAATTTTGATTTTACCTAAATAGAAACCATTATATTGTAAATAATATTGCCGTACGTGGTATCATTTTTTTCAGGCCAACCTGAACTTTATGAATTTACACTTGGTTTTTCCCTCGCGGGCTGCATGTTGGACCTTGAGTCACAGACAAACAAAATCCCATGTGGAAAAATGGTAAATTTGTTTTATTGTGAAACTCTTAAATATTCATAAGAAATGGTCTTTATGATTTAGAATGACAACATATACTGTAAATGTCTTAGACAGATCTAAAATATTGCAAGCCACACAGTTTCACAATATTATTAGCATAAAAACGAAGGTAATTCCTCATTCGTTTGCATGCAATTTGTGAAAAAAACATCATCGGTCAAAATAAGATGACAAAAAATGCGTAATTGTTTGGTGGAACAAAGTAAAAAAGTTTCTGTTGGACTATAGACAAAAGGCTTTTCTACTTTGGTTCTTGGAGTAAACGGCTGTTTACTACTAGCTGCTGGAGGAGTGGCTCTGGCTCACCCCGTAGTGATCGCCTCCTTGCAGCCGCGCAGCGCCGCCACTCCCCTGCTTGGATCTCTGAGTATCTGCCTCTCAGGCTGCCAGGATCTCATCTTACTCTCAGCCTCTGATACTCTTTGTCAGTTACTAATGTGAATGATCGATCCGCCATCGTCATCGTGGGAATCCTCAGTGCGCCGCGGGTTCCAGCTGCGGGTTTCCCCTCTTCGTCTTCCGGCTCGCCACTGCATGCTGCGTGTTCGTTCTTCACATAATCCTTTATGTACAGAACGATGCTGTTTTGGATCATTGCTCTGCTGCATAAACCAAGTGTGTTTGATCTTAAGGTTAGAGATTGATGGCCAGACATTCTTCTTTAGGGTTTTTAGGTAAAAAGTAAATGTCATGCTCCCATCCGTCGTGGTAAGTCATCCAGGTGTTGAAGAAGCAGAGCAGACCCAGACCATCACCCTACCACCACTATGTTGGACTGTTTTCCAAATCTACAGGACTAGGTTTGACGGTAAAAACCATCCCAAACATGTTGCTTTATTCAAAGTTGACTCATTATAGGGCCACGTTGAAAACTGAGTTTATTATTTACTGTTCTGATGATCTGAAAAGCTCAGGTGACCAGAATTAAGCACAGTGATCTCTAGCAGCACCGCAGAACTCAAGAAATGACGCTCAGAACCTGCGTTTGTGGGTTTCCCAGAATCCCGGAATCGTAAATGGACACCATTACATTGGAGGGGAAAAATGCTGCATAAAAGCAAACATTTGCTGTGTATTTACAGCAAACAACCCCAATGTAGATGAGCTTTGCTGTTGGTGAGCCATTAAACTGCTAGACTGACCCCACATTATGAAGTTTTCCACGTCTTGTGACAAAACTCCTTTCTGAGGACAATTGAGGAGATGAAATTTAAAATGTCACTTTGGTTCATGTCTTGACACTATTTACCACTTCAGTAGTGTGTGCGTGTGCGCACGCGCGCGTGTGTGTGTGTGTACGCTGTCACACCACACTTTAAAGAGTTTTTTTTTTTAATGGGGAAGAAGAATATTTGGACATTTTATCAATAGGCATTATTAAATCCTGCTTGCTTGAGCTAATCTTGGCGGACCGGAGCGAGGGCACCGGGAGAGTTAGTGAAAGAGTGAATAGGGGAGAAGGAGAGAGCAGGGATGTCTGCCCCATGAGGTGATGGGA
>VMRN01000016.1:832864-843169 GCA_010277015.1 Poeciliopsis turrubarensis
AAAAAAAAAAACATCAAAAGTGTGCAAAAAAAGAGAGAGAGGGGGGAAAAAAGAGAAAATCCTGTTCGCAGTAAATGCAGCAGAGTTGAGCTGCAGAATGTCTTCCTACCCAGTTACAGTGGGAGGTTTTCCAAGAGTGTTGTGGAAATATTAGGACAGTCCACTTAATATTGAGAAATGCCCAGATTTTATATCTCAATAAAGCTTGCATCAATAGTTAATCCCAAGATATAAACTTAAACTGTGTTTTATAGCAGGAAAACATTCGGATACCTTACCTCTATATTTGTGTTGTTGCCTGCTTTGGTTACACATCATCAGTCTGAGGTAGCTTTGCCCCACTCCTCGCTGCACCTCTGAATTATTTGAGGTGTTTCTTGTTTGTTCAGCCTGCATTAAGTCGCATAAAGTTAAAGATCTGGGATCCGTCCTAAAAAGTAGTTCAGCTTCAGCTTCAAGTTAGTTTTTTCTTTACAGCTTCTTTTACATTTCAAATACAAATACACAGTGGAAGAATTGCTCCGGATTCTGTAAAGCTTCCACAAGCCATGACACTTCCACCTCCATGTTTCACAATTGATGTGAGGTAGTGCTTCTTTTTTTTTAAGCTGCATTGTCCTTTGCTCTGGTGGACAAGTAATTTAGTTTTAGTCTCATTTGTCCAAGGAAAATTAGTCTAGAAACTTGAGTCTTTCCTTAAAGCCACTTTGTCACAAAAGTCGTGAAAGTTGAATGAGCTGTCGAGCATTTGGACGCCCAGTACACTGGAGACGCCCTGCAGTCTGTCAGCTGCAGGGCGTATTAGTCAGAGTCTTAAGGGGCCCTCCACATAGCAGGCTTCAGTGTCCCATCGATCTGTTAGATGCCAATGAGTGTGCGTGTGTGTGCGTGTGTGTGTAAAACGCTGAGTTTTATCTCCTAGCGGTCAATACGCCGTGTTTTGACATTGGTGGTCTGAGATGGAATCCTTCCTTCACACTTCTTCCCCCCTTCATCCGTCACTGACACCACTCTCCCCACATTTTCTTGTTTTTTTTTTTTTTTTTTTTTTTGTGAAAGTATGACGCTAAATATTGTTGAGTGTTGGACCATTAATTCTCAGGGCTGTTGCAGCAGTACAAATCAGCATGAACATGTGATGACACTATCGTTTTCTGAAAGTCAATCATTACTAGTAATCCACTAAAAGCGTTTTTGGGCATTCTTAAATTTCCAATGCCCTCCTAGTATAAAGAAAGAAAGAAAACACTTCTCGTATCTGAAAAAAAACTAATGGATCGAGATTTTTTTTTTTAAAGTGTTGGTCTCTCTAGAGAGACTAGCAGCGGTTACTATAATTTCTGCAGACTGTAGTTAGAATAGTCCCATTGCAGAGATTAAGGGACAGCGGTCTGAGTCAGAATGGATTTTTGTTCATATAAAACAACTCAAACAGTTGAAACAAGTGCTAATTTGTGGATGAAGCATTTAATTTTTATGCCTTCCAAAAAGGGGGGGATTGTTCTTTGAATTAATTGACCTAATCGTCCTTTTTACTGAAAACCGTAACTGACATGTTAACTCTTAAAGCCGGACATGAGGAACGTCCTTCTGAAGAACGGTCGCTTTAATATTCAAAGAAATATTTGCTGTTGCTTTTACGAAATCAGCTTGGCAGGTTTATTTGCGTTTGGTTAGTGAAATCATCATTCTCACAGATTTGTGACCACTCATGATGACACGAGCTGAGACACCAGCAGATTGATGCTCATGCGTTGACCAGCTGGACTCCTGTTCTTTCAGCTGTGTGCTCTGGTGGAGCCTGAAGGTGTCGTCCCTTATTGTAGCAGATGGTGGGAAGCCCAGCACCTCGCTCAGTGACCCCTTCAGACGCCCCTTAGGGCTTCAACATGTGTGTCTGCATGTTCATTTCTGCAGACAAATGCATGCATGATGGTTCCAGAGCAGGTCGTGCCGTTTTATTTATGCCGATTTCGCCGATCCAGATGTGGAGACAGGATGTGTCGCAGTAGCACAATCTCAAACTGAAGTGTTTTTTTTTTTTTTTTTTAAGAAATTCAACCTTTCTTTTCAGCTTTCAATAAGGGGAGGAAATAAGGTTGGAATCTGTGAATGAAATAAATAATATCAGGCTATCATATTGCTTTATTAGGGCACTCAAAGATGCTTTTCAATGAAATCAGTCTTTCCCGTTCACGCAGGCCAAATGGAAGAACTGTTGCGCGCGGCATCATGGCCTCTTTGGTTGCTCAACATAAAAATCTGTTCACTTTAGCTACAAGGCTTAAAATTGGATATCCATGAGTTGCAGAAATGGTTTATCAAACACAAAAATCCTTTGTGTTTTTTTTTTTTTCCCACAATCATCACAGTTCCCAAACCTAATCCAGTGGAGGGCCTGTAGGGGGCGCTGCAGTGAGCATTAGGGAGACCTCAGGACAGCATCTGACTCTAATGTTATAGTAGACGGTTATGTAATACCTGCCAGTGACTCATTCATTTTAGCTAATGAGGCAATAAATTACCAATAACCAGTTGACATACTTGACCCAAAAACCCAGTTAACTTCATTTATACAAAAAAATTATTATATTATTAGTGTAGCATTGAAAAATACAAATAAAAGATGACATGTGGAGCTCGTGCTGGATTTATTGCAAATGCATTATTTATTTATTTTGCAGTTTTCATGCAGTCTTCTTATTAAACTAGATCTAGTTTTAATACAGTCTGCTCACAAAAACAGAGTATTGCTTTTCTGAGCAGACTGCTCATCACAACTAGCTAGTTAGCTAGTTAGTTAGCCATCTACTTGTTAGCTAGCAGATAGCATTGATGCTGCTGAGCACATTCTCCTGACTTGTGGTTGTAAGACCCACTTTTCTAAGTATTTTGTGAACTAAATCTTCATCCCTAGTACTTTTCATTAAGTTAGAAATAATAATAATTTAATGTATGGGGAAGTGCTGCTGCTAGCCAGGTCATTTTAGCAAGACGTGCTAAAATTGAGGAAGAGTATTTGAGTTACTGGAAAAATGTCACGTTTCTAGCTCAAGAATGCAGTTATAAAGTTATCATGGCTTTACTGCATTCAGAAGGTCAAAATGATGGTGTTATTTTTCGCTGTTGTGCAGAGAGCAGTCAAAGATTGCTCTCTGGAGAAATTCTTGGTTTCCTATTGAAAATATTGGCAGCAGAGACACCGATAATTTCACCACTGATGGTTTTGATAAAAGAGGGAGAGGATTTCTGTATCTGTTAAGGCTAAGATAATGTCACTGCAACACAAGAGGAATTTCTTTTAAGCCATTTTGCATGTCTTAACGGAGGTGGCAACAAACGTGACCCGCTCGGAGACGCAGGCGCCCTCTTTAACAAAAGCCAACAGCCTGACGTGCGCTTGCCGATACAGGGAAAAGGCAGTTGTAAAGAAAAAGACTGTCAAAAGCGCCGAGAGCCTGCACCCGCCCGCCCTATCTACATCTCCCTCGCACACGTCGAAACGCGGCAGCTCTCCATTCTCTCGACTCCCTCCGTGGCGTTCTCGTCGTCGTTTCGCAGTACGCGCCCCGCAAAGTTATATGAAGGGCATCAGGCAGGCCTGGCGAGCCGAGTGCAGAGTGACAGCGGCGAACGGAGTGATGGCTCGGCCTGATAAACACCCAGCGTCAAATGAAAAGGCTTTGCGCTTGCCATCATCCCCTGTCACAATGCAATTACCGAACAGAGTGATAGCAAGATAGCAGGCCCCCACCGCCAGCCACAATGATAAAAGTATTGACTGATTTGATTGAATGATTAAAATAATGCAGACATAAAAATGGGGTGAAGGTAGAGAGAGGGAAAATGGCAGGGAGAAACGGAGAGACGGAGGGCGGCGTGGGCCGGGCTGCCAGGAGTGAGGCGTTTGTAGATACGGTTATGTCGTTATTGTGTGCGTGTGTTCAGATGTTTGCTTCATCTGAGGGTGCTATTTTTTTATTTATTTATTTATTTTTTTATTTGGGAGGTGGGAGGGTGTCGTTCTTTTGTTCCGTGTTGTTTAATTTCTCCGTCTCTTTCCTGTCTCTCCCCGGCTCTCAGGTCGCCATTTCTGCTGACGTGAAGGAAGTCCTGCTATCAGATGGGAATGAGAAGTCCATTCAGAGTATCCTTTCATCGTCCTCTCCTCGCTCTCTGTCTCTCCATCACCGCCGTGGCTCCATTAGCTCGCAGCGATTCATGTGCGATCGTACTTTTTTTTTTTCTTTTTTTTTCCCCCGCGTAAAAACCTTTGCTTTTCTTTTGTGCCTCAGTGAGACATTTAGGCGTTTGACTGTGTGTCCTTTAGATGGGAATCTATGGTGCAGGAATGTTCCTTTTATTCTGCGATTAAAATGTTCACATCCTAATGTGGAAAACATTGTGGGGTTTTTTTGTTGTTGTTGTTTTTTTTTGAGTTTCAAATATTTACTTTCCTTCCTATCAGTACAAAAATGTATTACAATGGATACCATCTCATTAGATTTATTGACACTGAGAGGATTAGCATCCAAAACGAGACGCAATCAAATTTGAAGTCCTGCAAATTGGGTTGGAAATGCTGGGGGTTTTTTTGTGTGTGTGTTTCTTTTCTGGTGGTTTGATGCCTTCGCTCTTCACTATTAGACATCAGAGAAAGACGGAGCAAAACGCAGACAAATTAGTGCGACGCTTTTGCTGCTTTTCACCATGCGTAGATAAGAAGAAACTTATGGATAGGAGCTTTTTTTAAAAAAAGAATTGTGTTTTATTTGGAAGACTTGCATGAGAACGATTACTACAGTGCAAAGATTCATATCTGAATCAACAATTTAAAGAGGTATCTCAGATTTGCTTTAACTGGAGCTCTTTCACTTAAGAAGTTATGATCAATCACAAGTTTACTTGCGTTAGGTGACTTCACGAAAATGAAGTTTCATAGGAACCTAGTGGTTGTGGCGAGGTCAAGACGAAAGTGGACTTGAAACGGCTGCACTCTCTAAAACGTGGAGCCAGGTTTGCAAGAGAAAGTTACTGACACAAGACTCACATAGACTGCATTAGAAGCAAAAAAACCCTTTTTATTTCACCGCCAGCAAAACACGTTGCCACATATTTCACATTTGGGACGAGGTTTGCGGGTTTTTATGTGGCTTTTGAAGTTGTGGCCTTTCTGCCAATGTTGGCACTGCGCATAATGACGCTCCCCTTCCCACTTTAACGAAAACGTTTGGTCGAATGCGGCTTTATTCACGATGAACCAAACTTTCGGACATCTCAGTTGATTGTCTTAAAAACCTCTGCAGCCGTGCCTCCGCGTTATTCTTATGTTGTATTAACTAAAACTGTCTCTTAACGATAGCTGTTAAGAGACAGTTTCAGTCTCTTAACTAAAAGAGACTAAGACTCTTTTAGTCTCTTTTAGACTGAAAGAGTCTAAAAGTCTCTTTTAGTCTAAAAGAGTTAATTAAGTCAACTTAATTAAGTCAACTTCAATTAAGTCGACTTAATTGAAGTTAAGTCAACTTCAATTACGTTGACTTAACTGCAAGTATATTGAACTAAAACTAAGTCGTTAAGATACATCTTTTTAAAAAGTTGCTCCAATTTATTCAGCTAAGTTTTTATTATAGTTAATCAAGTTGATTTAACTTACATTTCTGTGTATTAAATTAAAGTGAAGTCGTTGGTTTTATTACAAATTATGCTTGTGACTGTAAAGGAGGAACACAAAGTCCTGTGGATGTTATTTTAGTCAAGTCAGTCTCTTGCTAAATGCTATTTAATCATTATTATTTCATAATAATTAAGAAGTAAGGCATCCAAATATGAACAATCAAGTTTGTTTAAAATGCTGGGTGTTTTTTTTTTTTTTTCTTTCTTCCATTCATTCTTCAAATTCAGAGATGTAATTATGTTTTTAGAAGAAATCTTTAGGTGAGACTTTTGGTATCGTTTCTTCTTTAAGTGGGGTATTGATCAAAACACGCTCCTCTTCTCATCACAGTTTTTCCTCCCTCATTTCATTTAATCTTTTTTTTTTTTCTTCCTTTAAGCCTTTCAGATCTTCCAGTAATCAATGGGCAGCGCCGCGGAAGACGAAAACGCGGCCTGTTTGACCGTCGGTTAACAAACGAAGGAAATCTAAATACGTTTCTCTCTTTCCCCCGTCGAGCGATTCGGCTCTTCCAAATTTAACCCCGCTTACAGCATCTCCGTCCCAGCCGGGCTACAATGCTCCTTCTCTGATCACAATAAGACCAAACAATAACATGGCGAGGACTGTAAAACACACACTTGGACACGCAAACAATACGCCATTGACCGGCCGCTTTGTTTCCTAGAACAAACACTCGGGGGGGAATTGTAAGTGAATTCAGGGTGAAAAAATGGAAGCTAGTACACACACACACACACACGCACACACACACACACACACACTCAGAGAGAGAGAAAGAAAAGGTGGGGTGTGTGTGTGTGAGAAAGACTCAGGATTTGTCCCGGACTCTGCCAAATTGGTCCATTCACACACTTTGTGGTATTTCCTCCCGTTGAGGCCGGAGCCGTGTCCTAATGGCCTCTGTTTTATCTCGCGTGGCTTTATTTTGCGGTAGAATGGAGAGCGATGGCGGCTGTTGATAGGGCTTCAGATTTATTCAGCCAAATAGATGAGAAGATACGAAAAGGAAGAAGAAGTTGTGAACGGATGGCATTTACTGTACACGCTCTGGGAGAACAGATTTCCCACTTTTCGTGGAAGTTGTTGACCTCCTTTATTGTTGTTAACCCTCCCGCCCCTCCATATATATATATATATATATATATATAAATAAAAAAAGCACGCAGCGAAGAGAGCAGAAGCCGCAGCTGTTCTGACCTTGAATACTCATGGAGGAAATCAATGGAAATGTTCCATTAAGTATGATTGATGCATGTCATTGGTCGCTACCGCTCTGCCTCAAGTGATTGAAGAAAATGGCTTTTTTTTCTCCCCACTTTAAGGCTCGACAAGACTCAAACCTTTATTTGATTTTTCAAATCTCTTCTTTTTTTTTTTTAAACTACTGTGCATGTTTTCAGCGGGGCACCAGGTGTGTGTGCGTGCGTGTAAACTTCCTCTCAATGGTGTAAGCGTGCTCTGACCGGCCTTTCGTGCTCACTCCTCATTTGTGTGCAAACAAGACGCATTTCTTCACCCTAAATGCTCCTCACCTGTGTGTTATTTGTGTTTCTCGGCGTGGGAGGCCTCTGAGATCCGTAACAGATTTACGGCGATCGGTTCGTCTCGTGTTCCGGCTCTCTTCATCCGTACCTCTTGCTCTCCCCCTCCCTCGCCTTTGTCGATTGGATTCATCTCAGCCCTTTGCTGGCTTTAAAGACAAGGAAATCCTAATTGAATTGCTTTGCAACTCCACTAGTCGCTGTATTAATAGACAACTTGACATCAATCACTCTGCCTTTGTGTGTCTTCATGCGCGTGTGTGTTTTTCTATCTGTGGTTAAAAGCCTCTCCATTGATCCGGTAAGAAGCAGCTGTGATCTCGCGCTCCTTCCCTGGACATCATTTCTGCTCACTCATACTTTCCTCCCTGCGGGTGTTGTTGACCGTGCAACGTGTTACCCACAATTCTTTAGTTTTATAACCTGTGATACCCTTCCCGGCAACACGACATCCACATTTATAACGGACCTTTATAAAGATCTTTTTGAAAGAGCTGATTGTTAAGCGACTCTGCTGAACACTTTAATCTCTTTGTTCCAAAATGATTCGTATCCGTTATGTCTGCCGATTAAGAACTTTTTTAAAAAGAATATTTGAACAAGAGCATCTTTTTCTTGAACTTGACCAGCAACTTAGAGCACCTTGAATCGTGAGCGAATGAGATTTGAGCACCAACTGCTTTCTTTCCTGGGACTTTTTGATAAACGGCAATGTTTCGTTTTTAGCTTGTGTTAGGTGTGACTTTTATTTTTCAGTGCCGACCTGCAAACACGAATCATTTCGGTTTTAACCTTTGTGATGTGAACTTAGCGTTAGCTCCTGCGCCGCCGCCGCCTCCTGCCCACATTTTAGAGATGAATCCTTGACCGCTGCACCTCAGATGTTCGGAGAGTGGTCGAGAGTAACAGGCAGGCCGGAAAGTTTGGGTCAACGCACGTGTCATCAAGGTAAGATGCCGTTCCGTTCTAGACAATAATCGTTAGTTTCATTTTGTTAATGGTTCCTGCTCATTGGTTCATTTTACACTCGTTTGAACTCATGTTAAATCTTTTAACTGTTCTGTTGTTTAAAAACTTTCTTGTTATCCCTAGAACAATATTTTAATTGCTTTAGATTCATAATCTCCTGCAATAGGCTCCTGAAAAGTGCTGAACATAATCATTGGGTGGGACTTACAGGTGATAAAAACTGCGGGCTAGTTTGGTGTAAATTCGTTTGATTTTCAAATGTCTGCTGTGATTCAAATGCGACTCGGTCGACACGCAGGTGTGTCGTCGGATCGTCTGAATCTCTAACTGGAAACGCGGTTGCTGTAGACACTCAGCGTTCTGCAAATTAATCACCGGGCTTTAAAGTCCAAGCATGCGCATGGGATCATCAGAGAAACGTGACCCTCTTTGATGAGGATCAATGGTCCAGAAAACATGCACACACTCCTCATATGCGAGGACAGGCTAAAATGAACCTAATTGTTGTCCCTGTCTCAAAAAAAAAAAAAAGCAACACATTTTCCAATGGCTGACTGTTTTTTTTTTTTTTTTTTTCCCCTACGTCTTCTCTCTCTGTCTCTCCATCCCTCGCTCCTGAGCATATTTACATGAGTGGTAGATGGAGTGAAAAAGTAAACGTATAATTAGGCTACATTACTTTGATTGTTTTCTTTTCAGATTATGCCTGCTGTCATCTCCGCGCCGCGAGAGAGGCCGAAGGCCACGATGCGATTGTGCTAGGGGATGGAGAGGGAGGGGCATGTCGCGCGATGTCGTTTGCACACTCATGCATACGTGCGAGCGTTGTGTGTTGGGGCCTCCCACTGTGAGCTGAGATTGTATTTCTAGCAGGGCCTAATGTTTTGTTTACTGAGTGTTAAAAATGCCTAATTAATAATCCCCCGCCAATCTGCCTGACAGTGGGAAAGAGAGAGAAAGGCAAAGTGGCGTGGAAAAACAGGTGAAGAGGAAAGCTGGGCTCTTCGAGGAGGACAAAACAGCAGCCCTGGTTTAGAGGCGGATTTCAGCGGGGCAGAAAACTGCAGCGGCATCAGGAGGAACCGTGTGTCTCTTTCAACGAGCCTCCCTTTAAGAGCGATATTTATAGAACAAGTTGTGGGAATTTTCACTCTGACGTGATCATAATTACATGTGTGCGTGATTAAAGGCATGCGATTGATCAAATAAAGTTGAATTCGTTGATGTTACAGGATGTGGGTTGGTCACCTCACCTGTTGAGACCTGAAAGCCTCTCTTCGGCGGAGGGTTACGCAGTTCACAGCAGGGCGTTACACGGCCTTGTACTGCATTCAGTGGTGCACAGTCACAATCGTGAAACTAAAAGATGAGCGAGGGGCAGGGCCGTGCAGAGACCTTTGGAGGGGTAGGGCCTCAAAGTTAAAAAAGGGCACACAGCGGGAGCAGACGTGTCCGAAAATGTCAGAGCAACATTGCAATTAGGTGAAGTGTTGATGAACAGATATTTGAGACTTACACGTTTACATTCTCGCCTAAAAACATTGTACCAAATCACGCTGTGTGCCATTTAAAGTGTAATAATTTATCACTCTTCACCGCCATTGACGCTCTGCTTGATTGGGACCCGCAATAAATTATGGGGCATGGTAGGCTGTGAAGGATACACCGGACCCATCCTTCAAATTTGGGGAACAGAAGACGCATTTGAAGGAGTCTTCGAATTCGGACAAGCCTTGTCGCCACGCTATGAAGTAATCGGCCTACAAATCCGTCCTTCGAAGGATTCAGACTCTGAATTCGGACACAGCTAGTAACAGTGTGGTCGCTCTACTTCCGCCTGGGGGCGGAGCCGGCGTCATGTCAATTCTGTGTCTGCAGCTGGGCGACATTTGTATAAAACTAAGGTAGTGCGTACAATGAATTATGTTCCCACCAAAGCACAGCCAATTTACAGTTCACATTTCTAAAGTCTGTTTGAAACAAAATGACTTTTCTTTAATCTTTTGTGAAAATGAAAACCTGGAAAACGGAGATGTTTTGGTTAGAGACAATATGTAAAACACTTTCTGATATATATATATATATATATATATATATATATATATATATATATAT
>VMRN01000016.1:843269-859347 GCA_010277015.1 Poeciliopsis turrubarensis
ATATATATATATATATATTGCATTCTTGCTGTGCCCCAGAGCTCGACTTTGGCAATGTTCTCAAAACCAGAGAAAATAAATAGAAGCGCCGGGGGGTTGAAAAGCAACCTGTGCAGAAGGTGGGCCTTTCCTCTCGGTATGTGTGTGTTCACAAGGTATAAATGTCAAGTGTCATGTCAAGACGCTCCCTTGCTTTATCCCGCAGACGTCATGTCTTCCTCTCCGATGCGTTCTCCTGGTCTCTACTGAGGCAGAAAAACAGTGGGGGTCACAGAGAGCGAGGTGTCAGACAGCCAGCAGCTCGGAGCTGCAGAGGAGAAGAGCAGTGAAGGTGGAGAAAGAGAAGACGAAGACAAAGAGCTTTTTCTCCACGTCGGGGCTTTTTTTTTTTTTTTTTTTTTTTTTAGCAGCGCCACTTGGTTTCTCCAAACGCTGAACTTTTGTCTCTGTTTCCTGTGTGTGTTACAGGGTGGTTAGGTGGGACTGCGAGGTGGACATTTCAGCACTGGAAGGTCACTTTGATACCGTCATGTGTGCAGACTGGTACATGTACACACACACACAAACACACGCATACACACACAGATTTATCTCCATATGTATCCGCTTCTGACATTCAGTCTCACTTTTTGCTTGACGGTCCCCGCATGCCGCCCCCTCCACCCCCACCTGTGCCTCGACCTTTCCCTGATTCGGCCACACTCTCTCTCTCACACACATCCATACGCATGCTCCGATGCCCGCACGCATCCATTTTACACCAAATTGCCTCGTTTTCATGCTTAGTGTCCCAGCAAATGGATGACTTAGGCAAATTGCAAATAATTGCGTCTTGACAAGAAAGGAGACTCGGTAAGATAAAGCAAGAGTCTGGGGAGGAGCGGAAACTGAGATGGAAATGGAGAGATGGAGCAACATAAACACAACAATTAGCCCATCAGATATTAAAATGTATGTGACCATCCAGAAAAACCAAATCTTCTCCTCTTCTGCTAACATGCAAACAATAATGAAGGCGTAACTCAAACGAAACATGCACTAATAAATCCAGGTTATACTTTGGAGAAATTCATTTTCGCAGAGGTTTTATTTTTATTTAAAAAATGCTGCGTTTGCGTACATGGCTGTGTGCTTTTGTTCAATGTTTTAGCTGTTTGGTTGGAATTGTCAAGTGTTCTGGTCAACTTTTGTTGATTTTTTTTTTTTTTTAATGTGCTGCATAAATGCATTTGCATTGACATGTTGGGTAAAAGTTTGTTCAAAAAAATGTATTGAGAATTGGAAAGTTAGTTTCTCCCTGCATGCATTTAGAGAACAAACTCTTTCAGGATGATTATAACGGCCAGAAACATCTCCTGGTCACTTTGACCATCCATTCTACCGCTATGCAGCCAAACCTCACAATTTCTGTTCATCCCACTTACTTTTTACCCAGAAACAAGCGATTTTAGGCAAAATTGACTTAACCATTACATGTCAGTTTATTTGTTTTTTGAAGTTGGGCAAATAAAATAGAAGATCTGGAAATAAATAATCATAAAAATACTCAAGTTAATGTATAAAAAAACAGTATAAACTTGTATTTTATGTTAAAAAAAATAATGATAAACTAATAGTTTAAATCGCAGAAATGTTTTTGTTCTGATTTCTTTACTTGACATGGTATTTCTACACTGGACACTATGTTCAAGAGCAACACTATTGAAAGTCTCTCTCATGCCAGCCTTGTGCCAAGGTTTTAAATTTAGTCATCAGATCGATCATAAATGTTCACTCATGTATGATGTTGTAAGAAGAAGGATTGACCAGAAACGAGAGCCTTTCATAAGCTCGAAACTAGCGAGTCAGTTTCGAAGCTGCAGACAGACCCGAGAACCCCAAATAATAAACGATCAGAGTGAATTGCAAACGTCAGACAGTGGAGCCCGTTTGGGAGATCTTCCTCTCACACATGACATTTAGCGGTCCGTCTACGTTTGGTCATAAGACATGGATCGTGTCTGTGACGAGGAGGAGTTCCTGAGATTCCTCCGAAGATTGGGTGAGGAGGTCCACCATGTGGGTCAAACCTGGGAATGAAGCTGCCTCTCCCAATGCATCAAAGGAAGCACTTTGAGGCGGTTCGGGCATCTGATCGTGACGCCTCCTGGGTGGCTCTCTCTATAGCGTCTCCTGGCAGATCCCGCTGACAGGAGACCCTAAAGGCAGACCCAGAACGCGCTCAGAAAGATGACCCATCTCATCTTTATCTTTTCCAAGTGGAGGATTTGAAAGTGTGGCTATGTTCTTAAGCCTCTCACCGTCTTTCAGTCTTTGGGTGGTCCCACTAACACAGTCCCAGTAATTCCTGATGTGGGCAGTTGAGTTAAAACTCTTAAAGGGGCACGGGGAGGGGGGGGGGGGGGGGATACACATTTTCCAACTTCACCACCACAGAAGAAATCCAGGTTGCATAAGGGTGTGCATCTCTCTGCATAAGTGTGTGCAATGTGTGCTAAGTGCTGCATTAGCAAATGGCATTATCATTATTTTAATGTCATGGTCATTACAGGTAATAGTCAGGTACAACACCCATAGAGAGAGGGGGTGCAAGCATCTAAAAGAGGATATTTTACAGCGGACTGGTGCATTTGCGTGACAGACAGAAGCAGAACGTCTGAGTCCGCGGTAAATTGTATGTGAGGTTTCGATATTGTAGGTTCTCCCCCCCTCCCCCGTTTATCACAGCAGAACTCCGAGCCGAAGTCCCCCGCGCCCGCGTGTGTGCAAGAGCTGGAAGTTGTTTTTCTGTGTGGTCCCCCAATCTTTTTCCGCATGTAAATGCAAGCGAGCGATTTGTGCGATGATTGCGCTGCCGGCAGCCGAAGAGCGACGGCTGTCGAATTAACGCGCGAGCCGTTGTGACGATCACCTTCGAAAAGGTCAACAGCAGCGAATTGCACTCCAATTAATTACAGCTTCTACCAGTTACAGTGGCTCTACTGCTGAGAAGAGAGGAGGAAGGAAAGAAGGAAGGAAGGAAGGAAGGAAGGAAAGTTTGCCTCAGCTGCCAGTGTTGTGCCCTTTTCCTATGATTTTCTTTCCATCTTCGGTGAAATCGTGTTGCTAGAAAGTTAAACGGAGTCTTGAGACAGATCTAACATGTAGGATGAAATTTGAATTGCACATCTTTCCAAGTTCCTTCTGGTACATGTTGGACAACACAATTATTTTTCTAATAAACACGGCTAAAGATTCAATTGCAGATTTAAATAAAAATGTTTAAAAGTGCGTTGAACTTTGAGCTTGTTACACATTTCATTTTCACAAGCCTGAATTCTGTGTCCTTTGATCAAGCATGCCACACACAGATAAACACTTAAATGTGCATGAAGACACAATACAGGCAACAAAACAATCTGCTCACCAGGAATGAGCATTGGGAAACACACAAATTGCTGGAGTGTCGTCTGTCTCCTCACATTTATGGCTGGCAGACACGGGGAGACCTGGACAGAGGGGGATTCCTGCATTGGACATGTGGATGGCAAGGAATCTTTGGCCGGGACGCTCGGAATGTCTGCCTTCTCCAAAATCCGCCCGTGTGTGTGTGTGCGTGTGTGTGTGTGTGTGTGTGTGCGTGTGGGTTGAGATAAAGCTCTGCTTCTGTGTCTGCATCATTGTGAAATGCTCCATGTGTGCATGCAGGTTTTTGTTTGTGACAAATTGCTGGCTCTGCTGCGTTTTAGTTTCGATCAAGCTGACTGAGTCGGGTTCCTGGCATGCAGTAGTCTGTCTGATCACTTGTGTCAGTGGTACAGAGAAGATAAACACACAAAAAAAAGATGATGAAATTAAGCGGTGTCACTTTTCTTAAACACAAAGGCTTGCATTCTTACTAGTTGTATGTTTGAGTCTGGCCAGATTCACCCCACCTTGCAGCGATTGGCCACTACTTTCACCAAAATCTTTCATGCACAGTGCATGTTAATGAATATTTACAATATTTACAACTTTCGAATGAGTCTCATGGTGCAACACAAGATGCATTCATTCACAAATGACACGAAATAAACTCTCCCCTTCTCGTCTCAGACTCTGATATTAATTTGGATCATAAGTCTGCGGTGATCACGCATCAAAAAATGAGGGAGAGTGCCGTTCAGAAAACAATGAGTAACACTTATATTGATAAACATGCAGTGAGTTTAACCGTGGAAATTACACACCGTGGAGAAGAAACTTAACTCCCCACAAAGATATTTGTAAAATAAATAAATAAATTCCGCCTGATTTCTTTTTGCATAAAAATCAATCTTTTTTGTCGTGAAATTGTTCCTCTCTAAGATTTCTTTTTTGCGGCAAGATTGGCCTTTTGCCACCTGAGGGATTTGAAAGCGTGAGCCGTTTTGTTTTCTGCAAACACACCACTTGCAGAAAGCAAGCGTGTCTGCCTTACCGAAATTTATTTTTATTTTATTGGCATATATTAGTATATTTTGAATGGTTCATTTTAATTAGCTGTAAGTGGAAAATCACTATAATTAACTTAAGTAAATGCTTTCAAACATCCATCTGTGTGTAATTAACTTATCTAATGTGCTTCATTTGGTGGTAAAGTTCCAGAAATGGGCTTTTCAATTATATCCCAGTTTATTGAACGGGTCTGTACAGTTTGATCTGCAGCCAAGCTCGGTTTTGCAACATTTTCTGTACATGTAGAGAGATTATGAGAGAATGTTGCAGCCTAAGTTAATCTCACGCTCTGTCTGCACTAATGAAGAGTCACTCTGAGTAGCATGCTAACGTGGCGGCTTCTGATTAAACGGCCAATAATTATTTGACCACTAGAGCGAATCCAGTCCTCACGAGATAATATTTTTGCAAGGTTTAGATGCAACGTGCCTGAATCTAAAGATTATTTGGTTACCAGGCCTCTCAGCAGCTGAAGTACATGCTGTTGAGTGAATTGGGTCAGTTGATTTTGGCATGTTGGATCAGGAACTGCTGACTGTTACCTGACGTTTTATCCCAACATGATGAGTTAAACATAAAAAAAGAAAGAGAGAGAGAGAGATTTATATTACGCCACAAAGTAACTTACTTTA
Source organism: Poeciliopsis turrubarensis (assembly GCA_010277015.1). Taxonomy (NCBI): domain Eukaryota; kingdom Metazoa; phylum Chordata; class Actinopteri; order Cyprinodontiformes; family Poeciliidae; genus Poeciliopsis; species Poeciliopsis turrubarensis. The sequence continues at coordinate 848,357 of VMRN01000016.1, forward strand.
TCCAGAGAATCATGTAGTTAAAAATCAAAAGTTTGGACATAGATTGTGCAGGTTTGTCGCCTTAGTCCTTGATTCCTGGTCTCATTACCTACTTTCCTATCTGAGATCAAATAAAAGCCACTAGAGTCAAAAAAGAAATGATAACCACGTCCCCGTTTATATATGTAAATATTTCCTTAAATACCTCTTTAATTTATTCAGACTTTATTTGGTCGTAGCTTCAAACTTGCCGTCAATCTGAGGAATGAGGCTTGATCGCGGACGGATGACCGCGTTCGTTTCCACAGTCTCGCCCTCGCATCGTTTAAAAATATGTTACCATTTGTGTCAGCAGACAGTTATAGAAGCGATGCTTAAACATGGTCTCACACACCCGCGCTCTGACCTCCGACCTCCAGTCGGGTTAAACGGGAGTTCACTGGGCTGTTCTGGATGGGAGAGGTCGCGGCCAGACAATGGGGCCCCGACTGTCTGGATGCATCGGGGGCGACCTGGAAGCCCTCTGAGGGGGAAGACGTCTTACTTCGGGAGCGTGACCCTGACATTCAAACTGTGTTGTAGACGGCTTCATCTTGTTTTGTCTACTAAAAAAATCGTCCATATTGGAAGTATTGTTGTGAGAAAATCGAAAAATTTTAACTTCATAAAACTTTCTGTGATGAGTCTAGCGTCCTATATGATATTTATTGGCTGACGCTCTGCTCTCTGAAATAATTTTGGAGTATTTTTGCGACGAATGTTGTCACTTGCCTCCTCTATGTTGGAGGTTTTGGTTGACTTGTGTGATAATTGGGGCCTGCAGCAGAAATGTATGGCAGGGACATATTGTTCTTCACCTCAAAATAACTGCCGCTTCCTACTACCGTTAATGCAGCCGGTACCGTTAATGCGGCCGGTACCGCTGCATGGCCCCCTCACAATGTATATGTATATCAAAACGTGCGGCTCGGTCCCGGCATTGGAGTTATTACTTTTGTTGGCATTTTGAGTAAATGTAGCGACACAATGAACAAAAAAACGAGCCAAATTCAAGTCAAAACAAAAGACATAGAATTCTGTCTCCCCCTGTCTGACTCACAGCTGGCAGAGGATCCATTACCATAGCAACGGAACACAGCAGTCCAGAGCAGCTGATTAGGACTACAAAAACACATCACTGTAGTTTTAAGGACGGCAGAACTCTGAGGACTGAGCTGGCCTTTTTCTCTCAGGTTAGGGCACTAACATTAGCCTTCATGCCAACGCTAACATGGAGGCCCTCCATGCAACCGGTGGAGGTTGGTCGCATGGAGGTCTGTCTTTCCTCTGACCTCCATGTTTGATTTGAGGTCCGACTTTCATGGCACCACTCTAGTTGATTGTAGGTCCGTCTTTCCTCAGACCTCCCTGATTGAGTGGAGGTCTGTCTTTCCTCTGACCTCCCTGGTTGATTACAGGTCTGTCTTTGCTTGAATTCCTCTGTTTGTAGGGAGCCTTCTGTTTGCAAGCTAGGAGTGGGTCGATGTAAAGACCAAGCCAGACTATTCATGGAGACCCCTAGTTGATTCCAGGTGTGCCTTTGCTTGGACTCCTCTGGTTGCAGGGGGACCTCTGGTTGGGTGGAGACTCTCGGATGGTTGTTTTCATCCGAGAGTTTCAATTTCATCTTCATATCTGCAACGAGAGCCTGCAGAGATTTCACAGTTTCCTCCTGTTCTCTGAATTTGGAGACTTGCTCAGAGCGACTCTTGTCGATTGTAACCTGAGAAGAGCAAGAAACCTTTGAGCCACCTGTAATCTCTTGACCGTTTCTTCCCTGGTCATGTTTGACGTTCATGCGACGTTCTTTTTCTAGCATTTTTTGCGGTTTTTGAATCTCTTCCTGCTGGAATATGACTTCAGTCTGACATGCAGTCCTTTGCTCTCTTTCCTCATGGAGATCAAATGTTTTATTCTGCAGTTCTTTTTTCAGATCATCTACCTCCGAGTGAGATCACTGATGTGTTGGCTAGTCTCTTCACTCCAATCATTCTTGTAGGACAAGGGATGAGAAGACTCGTCCTTTGTGGCCTTAGTATACTTTGACCTCCTCTCATGGTATTGGTATTGGGAGGTAATAAGGTATTAGCTATTTCTCTTACTTATTAGTCATGTTTAGTGTACTGAATGGAGTAAGTAAATTACAGACAATATGCTGGTGATGCCCCACAATATTCATGCTAACATTAGCATTTTGACTAATTTTGGTTTATACACTACTTTTAACATACTGAATGGTGCAAGTCCATGTTAGTGAACATTCTTGTGATTCTCCACGATACTTGGTATTTGTTTAGCCAAGCTGAGCATTGATGCTAATTTTTAGCATCAGAATCCTGGGTCTAACCCGAAGGGCACACTTTGGCAGGCCCCGGTTAAATTTCTTCAGGAATTTTCTAGTTTAGAATAAATCTAGATTCACTTTATTTCCTAGCTAATGATTTTTCTCCCTGTTATAGTTGCATTTTGTTATTACAGCATCACAGTTTGTGTGTCATGGCAGAAGCTTTTTCATTCTTCTGGTGAACTGTTGCCCCCTGAATGACACTCTGTCCTTCCCTTGGCCTCTGCGCGTGTGTGCGTGTATGCGTGCGTGCGTGTGTGTGTGTGTGTGTTTCTCAGCGGTTGCCTCCACCCAACGAGCTCACTTCCTTGTTTTCCTTGCCACTCACTTTTCCTGTGAATTGATATGTTTGGCAAAGTAAACCAAACAGAAGCCTCTCACCTCTACAGCCAAATAACCTTCTGTCAGCCCTTAAAAGAATCATACAAACACATCCTGTATTTTTTGTTTGTTTTTTGGTTCCAATATGAAACACAGAAATTAGTCTGTCAAGCTGCATTAATTACAGTTTTGACAGATTTAAGCACCTTAATAAACACAATTCTGTGGAAGCTTTGGCAGAACAGAGGCGTTCTGGTTTGAGCACTTTTGGTGCGTGACGGAGATCAGATGATCAGTTCTAAGAGGAAAAGTGGAGACCATAATGGGAGGGACGGAGTCCAGATTGCCACGCCACTATCCAGGTGGACGGATGTGCGGGATTATGTCAAATCTGCACCGGATTGTTCCATTTTAGTCAAATTACTCCCTCCTTATCTGTGACCGGAGGCGCACGCACACACACACACACACACACACACACGCACACGCACACACACAGACTTTATATTAGTTGCATAATGGTTTAAATTTGTCATCATGGGTAGGCATTTACTCGGTTTGTAATTATTGTGATTTTTGTTACTCTGCATCCTGTCAGCGGTTCCCAGTCCGTATCAACACTGTGGGGATTCTTCTGTTTGAAGGAGGAAGCTTGAGTTTTTGTAATGTAAAGCAGAAATGCTTGTTTTACTTACAAGTTTCCTTTCGAAGAACACAATGTGCACTTTTCTTCGTTTTTTTGTTGCACAAACTTTCCTTTTGAGACCACACAGTCATGCGGAAAAGTGAGGAACCGATATGAGAAATCTCATGTTTGCCCCTGCAGATACTATATGTCAATTCAAAAAATTCTCAGAAATTCACGTAGCAAAATTCAACAATAAAAACGAAAGAACAAACTTTTAAACAGGAAAAAGTATGTTTGAAAAATCGCCCTGTTTAAACCTTGTATATAAGCTCTCATGTCTTCAAACTGTGTGATGGAAACGATTATCATATGGATTTCACAGCTGAGGGTTCAGACTGTAATGCAGACAGAATAATAGAATAGAAAACTCTTTAAAAAGTTGATGTTTTTGATGCTCTCCTTTTTTATTAATACAAATTAATTATTTTGTTTCCAACAGATCAGGGCTATAAATTTGATTTCTTCCTCAACGCTGTTATTGCGTGCTCCTGAAAGAGTATATATAGTCTTTCTGTGCATGCTGGATGTTTTTTTGACCTTCTTTATTCCTCTTAGCGCCTCGACACCAGGCTGAGATGGCCGCTCGTTGAAAACAGCCCAAGAGCATCTTACCCATGCAAATTGTTTTTCTCCTCTCCCTCTCTGTGAATTTATTAGAAAACAAAGCAAAAAAGAATAAAATTTTCAAAAAAAATAAATAGCCTGCGGCTTTATCGGCCGTGCCATCTGCAGAACTCATTCTAACCTGAGCCTCCATCTCCCTTTCAGTTTGTTTCTCGACCAGTACAGAGCCTGTCTGGTTGATGCCATAAGGAGATTACTGCGACCCAACGTAAGTATGCATGTGTGTGTGTGTGTGTGTTCCTGCGTGTCTACTGTATATATCTGCTTATCCTTTCCCTCCTAACTCTCCCCCCTTCTCTCAATCATAATTAGGCACCCCCCCTCATCCCCACCCGAACCCTACAGACATTAATAAACTAACAGGGTTAATATCATGTAATACTTTAATGCTTATTATGATCAACTTGAATGCGGCGCTCTGATCTCGGTCTTCCTCTTCCGTTCCGTTCCCTTAATCATAAATCCAAGGCGACTTCTCCCTTTTGGCCCTGCGATAAGACCCCATGCTGTGACAGTCAAAGCAAATATGGGGGTGGTGGTGGAAGAGATAGGGTTGAGATTCAATTCATCTGAGGGAAGACGGAGTTTGTTCGAGTACAGAGGCCAAACTGCCATAGGGGAGATCAGTTCTGGGAAATGCTACATAAAGCATGGAGATGTTAAGAAGACAAAGAAGAAGGGAATGATCATACAAATAAATTATGCAGCTGCTGTAGTGGAATTTATTAACTATTAGGAAGGTTGTAAATTTTTTTTTTTTTTTTTGTTCAGACGTAATGAAATCTTACCCCGTATGCATGTTCTTATTAGCTTTTGAGATTTTTCATGAGAAACAATTTTTTTTTTTGTTTGGTTTTTTCTTTTTCTTTTTAGATTGAATTAATTTCAAAGCTAGTTCTGGAGTTGTGAATGCTTTGTTTTTTTTTTTTGTTTTGTTTTGTTTTGTTTGAATATAATTCTAGTGTAAAAACGTGATTGCAAGGACTCAGGATTATGTTTTTTAAAATAAAATTGAATCCTAAACAGTTTCTCAAATGAATTTTGATCACTTTAACAAGAGTTGAATTAATTCACCCCTTGGCAAAATATACCCTCCTAAAATCAAGGATGGTTCATCGCTGATTTTCTGGCCTGATGAGTCCGAGCTGCTAGCATGCCGTTATCAGTTTACTCCACATTGTACGCAAGTTCTCTAGTCGTAAAAACACAGAGAGTTGGAAGCATGTGAGAATGTACTTTAATCATCAATCGACGAAGCAGATGTGAAACACTCATCAAAGATGGCAGCTTTTTTTTTGCACCAAGAAAAAGTCGTGTAGAGAACAACAAAAGTAGGAAATGGTGAACAGATGAAATAAAGCTTCTCAGGACACTTGATTAAATAGCTTCATCCTTCTTCTTCTTTTTTGTGGAAAGACCCTTATCTATGATCCTAAAAGATCTGAATACATACACAAAATTCCCATGTTTGGCCTTAAATTAACCTTTCGACTGAGGAAGCTGGCATGAAACTGTGTGAAAACTACAAAAACCCAAATAATCCAGGGAAACAGGAAACGGCGTTCAAAGGAATTTATTCCCTGACCTCCCAACAAACATATGGAAGCATTCTGCTCCTGAAACTTAACTCAACGTTTAGGTGAGCTTTCACGGCTTCTGTCGAAAGGTTTTAAAGTCGCATGCAAATGTTCAGCGATGGAAGTAGTTTGCCTTCACGCTGCGGACGGGATAAGTGAGCTGCCGCGGTTTTAATGCCGAAAGCTGACAAATGGCGGGCGCGACATCTGGCCGCCGCCGTACAGCTGTGCGGTAAGGCTCTTCGTGTCTCTGTCTTTAATCCGGCGGAGATAATTCGGGGGGCTAATATGATTTGAGTGTGGGCCATCAGACTGTTGCTGCCACAACAAGCTTTGGCAAATATTTAATAATTTGCTAAGCTGATTAAACAATTAACAAAGCAATTACTTCTCCCTTCTAATGGCACTAATTTGTTGTTTCTGACAAAGGTGGTCCATCCGCTGGGCTGTATCCTCTTATTCAGCTGATTAGAGCTGGAAGGAATCTGTTTGTTTGCTTTTAGACAGAGAACAAAAAAAAAGGAGAGAGATAGAGAGAGAGAATCCGACTGGATATACAGATGACAATTCATCTGTCAAAGCAAGTGATCCTGCTGTTTTCATTGGCTTTTGTGTGCTTTTAACCCGGGATGTGTGATTGTGCGTTTCTTTGTGTGTTTATTGAATGTTTGAGGTTGTGTCAGCATCCGTCGTCGCTTCATTTAATTAAGAGAGAGACAGAGAGAGAGAAAGAAAAATCAACATGAAATGAAACTGAAAGCTGAAGGATTACAAAGAAGCTTTGAACTTGTTACTAAGCTTCTGAGCGTTTGCAGGATTTCTGTGATGCATATACTACTTTGATTTTACTTTTCCTCCTTTCTTTCCTTGTTTCTTCCTTTCTTTCTCTGACAGAGTTTTGTTTATTGTGCAACATGTATGGCTTTTAGGCATTAAAATAAACAGAAATAAGCTGTGATAAATTGTGTGAGTTGCACACTACACACTATTTTTTCAGCTCAATGTTCTAAATTGAGAAGAAAAAAAAAAAAATCATTATTATTATTTTTCACACTCAGGGCATGGCGTTGGTGTTTGCGCCTGGAAGAGGTGAAACTTTAACACTGTTCTGTCGGCTGGCCCAGCAGGCCGGTCTGTGCGTCTCCCAACACCAGCAGTACGACGCTCAGGTCTGGGATGTTCATCTAAAGGTAAGGAACCAAAGAAAACTGACCGCCATTGCTGGCATTCCTTTGCGTAAATAGCTTTAAGGTAAATTGAACACGTTTGGATAACACAAGACGTTTTATGAACTGTACTTGTCCGAAAAAAACAAACACAAAACAAAGACGAAACCATCGTCCTCTCACCACTTCCTGTTGTCTTCTTTGTGGTTTTGGCCAGTAGTAACATCCAGTTATTGATCACCACAAATCTGGAACAAACGTCCACAAAACAGCTGAAACTCTGAGTTCCTTTAAATCCAGACTAAAGAAGTAGAGCACTTAGAAATGCCCTGTTTGATTGATTGATTGAATCCTGTGATGCAAAAACAGCATTTAATTTGCAGTTTGCGAAATACATCCTTTTTGAGATGGCTAAAACAAGCTCTTCATCCTAGAGGATTTTTTATTTTATTTTTTTTTAAATTGCCATCTTTCCATTTAGCAAATTGATTTCTTAATTTCGAATTGGCAGTTTTGTGGTTCATGGGGGTATTGACAGTCAAGGTCAATTAAGCAATATTTCCTCCCTTCTTTCCCCTGAGCAAATAGATGTCCAGCGTTTGCTGTCTTCCTCTCGGTTCTAGATTTGGTGTGACACAGACAACCGCTTCCTTCAGTCTCTCTTCAAAATGGGAGAAACAGGAGAACATATCAATGCAGAAGGGCCGGCAGGTGTGCGGCGATTTTTCAACGTCTGTGAGGACATTTCTCTTCACACAAACCTGCTGATCGACATGTAGCCAAAGTAACAGTTTAAGTACATGAAACAACTGGAACCATGATAAATAAGGCATCGGACCTGGAGTTACGTTGATAGCGCCACATTCAGGAGGACGCTAAGAGAGAAATGTCCCGTACTTAATGTTAGAGAACTGAAATAAATTGGTTTGCTGGGCGATTATGCTTCTGCAACAGGCTTTTTGCACATCTTTACCAGAGGATCCCATAAAACATGGTGAGCACTGTTTATATTGATGAAGGAAAAACAGACAATTTGCTTTTAAGGTAATTATCTTCCTCCCCCCCCCCCCCCCCCCCCCCCATCTGTATACATATTGTCCAGCTTTGCAACTCAATGTTCTTTCTGTAAAGAAACTCAAGACGTTTCCCCACCAGGATTCCCGACTTATCAGAAACAAGAAGAAACCTGGAGATTACACTCAAAGCCAGAGACTTTTCTTTTAATCTCCGTTAAAACCCAACCTTGATAGTAAAGGAACAAAAGCCACCGCTGCTTGACAGGGGAACCAGCAACAGTTCAGACCGAGCAAGGTGCACCTTTTTGTGACGCTTAGCTACAGAAAGCCCATGAGTAGGCCGAGTTAAAAGAAGTGGTGTCCAGCTGTTAACTCCATTACACACACTGCTACAGAAGAACAGGACAGCGAGGAGTGGACTAAATTGGCGCGCGCGTTCACCTACACTGGTGCGAGAATTGGACAGACCGGCCATTAAAGTGGCTGTTAAAGTGGCTTAAACCTCAGCGAGGAAAATCTCTCCCTTTCTCCCCTCTATTTACTGTTCTTTTTTACCTCGCCAACTTTAGATGTTCTGGAAACACCTCACATATTTTCAGGTCCAAAATGTTCCCTTTCTGTAGACCTTACCTACTACTGTCTAGACATAATCATACATTAGGACTGGGTCATAGTAAATATTTTATTCATACATTGAGTGTATATATATATATATATATATATATATATATTTATATATATACATATAATTTAGTGATGAGTCTTTTGGGACGTCGTTTAATTTGCAAAATTACACTATACTCATGCAATATAATATCAAAAAATAATGCAACAAATATCCTGTTGCATTAACACTTTTGTCAGTTTTGTGATTTTATATGCCGATCCTCATTAGGTGATTATGGAGGACATCATTTCATGATTTAATGAACAATTTTTGCGCAGTATTTCTGGATATGGATTCAGACAAGCTAAATACCAAACCACCTGATGATGCATGGCACTCGTCTTTTCTGCAGGCAGATAGTGCACTTATTTTTCACCCGCACTCATTTGGCGTTGCTACAAACATTTAGCAAAAATTAAACAGTCGATTATAGTGAAAGTGTCCCCGTAGTGTCATATTTCAACTACGAATCCCAACTGGTGGGTTTTCAGAAACTAAGCATTTATTTTTAGTTGTGTGTTAAACATTGAAACGATTTCCATTTGCTGCTTTTTATGACGTCTAAATTTTAAAGCAAACTTTGAAGATATAGGATTAATGGAGTTTGCCAAAAGACTATTAAAAGCAAAAAAAAAGTCAAATAAATACATTAAACTGTTGCAGAAAAATGTTAAGTAACATTTTACCTGATGTCTCTACTGCCTTTTACCATCCCTGATAGACTCAATGTGAAGAACATTGATCGGTCCAAAGATTTAAGTAACAAAATGCCAGAACGAAGTGATTTATTATTTTTTAATCTTTAAATTTATTGCATTAAACCAAGCTGAGCTGTGGGAACATTACATTTATATTTTGAAATTGAATATTTTTGTGCGTCTTCTGTGTGAAAAGCAAGAAGTTGCACCTGCACACGGCGCTGTGTGGATATCAGGATACGCTGAAGTGCCCCCCCAAACCCCCCCCCCCATCACATCTAAAGATGATTAAGCCTCCTATCTTCTGATGAACACTCTGAAGAACCGCAATGTGTGTGTGTGCGTGCGCGTGGATGTGTGTGTGAAAGGTGCCCGACTGACCACTCTAGACACCAAACCTCACACAAGCACACACACTGTGAGCACATAAGACTAAAGCTGTATCACAACACTACACAGACCAGACATCCCTCAGACAGCATGTTGGCTTGACATTATACACAAACACACACCGCATGATGATATCGCTGGGAAACATACACCACGTCTGTGCACGCACTCGCGCGTGCACACTTCCCAAGGAACAGCTGCTGCTCATTTGCACAGAAGATTATCTTTTTTTTTTTTTTTTTTTTTTTTTATTTTTTTCATTTTTTTTTTTTTTTTTTTTTTTTTCTTTTTCTGGGACAGAAATAAAATCTGGAAAAGAGAAAAAAAAACACGGGAAGTATTTTTTTCTTCACTAAAATGTTTTAGGGGCATTTTTGTTAAAAGGGAGATTGTCTCATTTTTGCTAAAAAAAATTGCGTATAGAAAATGGAGACATTCTCTCTGGTGCTGTAATGACTTTAAAACATATTCTTACCATGTTTATTTTAAAAGAAAAGAACATTTTCCACTGTGTATAACTTTTGTAAATATTGTATATTTTGTCATTTCACTACATTTGGGGAAAATAAGCAGAAAAAGCCAGCAAACAAAATCAGTAATCTGTTGCTTCAGTGCAGCAGAATGTGACATTTTACAGCAAATCAGCTTCGCTCATTGCTTTGGCAACACACCTGGAGACTCATTATATAAATATGTAAGAATAAGTTATTCTAACCTAATTTATCTTTGTTTCACACACAACAAAAAAGTTAGTGTCCAATTATTTCAGTTTTAGAAACCATGTTTGTGTAACGTCAAGTCTTGTCACTTTCATTGATGTCTGTTGGCCTTTTGAGACTCATTTTAGTGCTGATGTTGCTGCAGGTTTTGGCATTGAAAGACAAACTGTCGTCTCTCCAGATATGAAATTGAAATGCTCTACGACTGCTCCCAGGCGTTCAGTTGTTGCTTACTTGGCGTCAAATTAAATAAGGTTCAGTTTCAAGCCCCTCGCATGCTGACGTGAGTAAAGCGTCACGCTAACATACTGTGAAATTATGTTATGTTATCGTTGGGTCATTGCTTCAATATTTGAGTCACAGTTTCATTGGTTTTGTAGCAGTGATTCAAATGTGCCAGAGCTGGTTTTTATTGTCTTTCATTTTGAACAAACTTAGATATTTATAATTTTTGTTTACGATGACCTATGGGTTGGTCTGACAAATAAAACCCAACTGTATTTTTTTTATAATCATAATTTGTTGTTGAATAGTATACATTATCTTTTAATTTATATGTCCATCTTGTTTTTTTTTGTTGTGTGAAATCATTTGATCAGTTCTTAGCTCTTAATTGAAGGAACTGTGAACCTTTTTAACTCAGCAATTTCACAAACACACACATTTTCACTGTGCGACATAAACTCTCTCAGTACTTCCTACAGCAGGCAGGCCAATGTGCGGAGGGAGTGTGTCTTAAGATCTGTGTGTGTGTGTGTGTGTG
>VMRN01000016.1:859357-892345 GCA_010277015.1 Poeciliopsis turrubarensis
ATCCAATCCCTTCCTTATTCTCCATTTCCTAAGCCTGCCGAGAGAGACCCCAGACACCCAGTTTATCCATCCCTCCCCTTGTCTCCATCTATTTCCTCCTCCCACCTCCTCCTTCTTCATCCTTTTCTACCTTGTTCACTTTTTTTTTCTTCTAGTCCACACAAGCAGGACAAAGAAGGGGGGGGGAAGAAGCAGCAGGGAAATGTAGAGGCAGAATGAGAGGAGGCTGGGGTGAAAGTGGCAATAAAATAAATGGCTTGCACCTTGGAGAGGAGTGGGGTGGGGAGAAGAGTAGGGAGGGAGGCTGACGAGGTGGTGGTGAGGTGGCAGGTCGGGTAGAGAGCCGATTTAGCCAGCCACCCATGAAGCTGATTAGGTAGCCTGCGATCAGGAGGAACAGCTTTGCTTGTTAAACTTTTCACCTCTGCGAGCTCTCAGCCCTCACGGTGTAAGCGCCCCCCCCCCCCAACCCCTCCCTCTTTCTTCTTTATCCCTCCATCCCTCCTTCCACCACTTCCTTCCTCACTGCGACTGTTTTGGCCGACGTTGGCTCCGGTCCCCATAGCGGATTCAGCAAAGGAGGACCGGCAGCTGCCCCCCCCCCCCCCCCCCCCCCCCCCCCCCCCCCCCCCCCCCCCCCCTGGTTCTACCCCCCTTCCTCCGTTGTTTTACCGTCACCCCGGAGGTCAGAGGTCCGACCGCTGGCCGCCGCCCGGAGGGAAAGCAACACGAAGATGACGTCCATAAAGGGGCGCCTGTTAGCAAAACAAATGGCGAAATAAAGGGACGAAGAAGAATGAGGGAGGGGGAGACCTGAGCAGTGGGTTCGTATTTACCTAACGGGGAGAGAAATTAGCGAGAAGGAGAGTGAGGTGAAGTGTTGCGGAGCGGAGGGAGGATTTCACACGTTCACAGCCCCAGGTGATGGTGTTGCAGGATGTGTGACAGGTACTGAGGGAGAGAAGTGTCGAGGGAAAACCTGACGCACAACCTCAGGTATTCATTTCAATCCAGAATGCTTCCCGTATTCTCGAGGAAATGTCAAAGTCCGCTTCATCAACATTTGAGAAGCTGACAGAAGTCTTTTGCAATTAAGTCAAACAAACAATAATGAACCACATAAAAAAATATATATATATATATATATATACATATGTGTGTGTGCGTGTGTGTGCCGGGGTTGTTCCTATTGATTGTAACATTGTAATATATATTTGTTACAGTTTGATTATAACAATCAAATTGTAACATTTGATTGCTATAATCAAATGTTATTGATTGTAACACTTTTCCAGTCTAGATTTTGTCCTGGATGAAAGCACATATTTAAAAATGCATCATAGAAAATTTCTATAACTCATTTGTGAATCTCAGTTTCCCCCTATGAATACTGTCATAATTTTGCTCTCATTAACCCGTGATTATGTTTAATAAGTGAAATCTAACCTGTTAACTTCCTGTATGTGTTAGGTGTCTCTTAGACTTTGACTTCATTTATTTTCATTGCTTCCAATTATTTTTCCAACCAACTAGTGATCAGTAATCCTTCACGCTTTCTGAAGTAACTCTGATAACTCATTAATTCAGACATGAAAAAGTTTTTCAAGTCAGTGCTGGAAGCGGTTTTCCAGTCTGTCTAGCAAAAATCACTTTCGGATTCAGTTTTTTCTTTTTAACCAGATTGGACTGTCACTTCCTCTTTTTGTCCTTCATTTCTCCTCTTTGCTATTTGGAAACTGGTGCGAAAACTGAACAGAAATCTACTGAAATCTCAAGAGCATCCCACCCCCCACACGTGCAAATATTTATCGAACCATTCGTCTTAAACGTGACTCTCTTTGCTCGTTTTTAGTTCTCAACATCTAGATTTACTCGTCTGAGATGTTTCATGTAGGCCATGCTTTTGCGCTCACTCCACGTTTCGCTAAAGTGCTACTTTCCCCCCACCCCCCTCTCAGGCTGTGTGTTTTTCCTACATGTGCAGCGTCACACTGAGATTTCTGCCGTGTCGTGTTTAGTCACTGCTTTCCCCGTTTTGTCCTTTTTCAGATGCTGAGAGAAGGAAAGCAGGCGTACGATGAAAACATCCACTACCCTCTCCTCGTCACCCTGACCAAAGGACCTCAACCTGTTAATCAAGCTCAGTAAAATAGAATAAGGGAGCTCTTTGCTATACATAACACTCCACACTATTTGCATTTTTTTTTTTTTTTTTTTATGTCACCTCCAGCCATATTCCAAACACCAGAAGATGGCCGCTCAGCTTTTATGGCTCGCAGTTAAATCTGCTGGTTAAATCCGTTCCGGATTTATCGACTTTACAAAGGGGTCTGTGATTCCTATGCATTCATTTGAATTACATGCCAGTTTTCCGTCCACGTCAGGCATTCATTAGCGGTTTCCAGCTCGAACTAGTCACCGTTAACAAACGTCGCTCACTGTGTTCCCTTCGCTCAGCGTGGAGGCCGGCTTTGACTCGCGGTGCGGAGCAATTTGCAGCTTCCTCAATTTCCACCTTTAATTTCTCTTAAAACATCTCATTCATCCCAGTCAGGGGTCAGTACAAAGAACTTAATTTGTGTGTGCGCGTGTTACAGCAGTGCGGCGCATGAACACATTATGGCACTATCAAATGAAAAGAGCATCGGTTGCTGCAGGAGACACAGATTTTATATGATTTTTTTTTTTTGTTTTTCTTTTCCACTGCAATTTTGCTGCAATTAACACAAGTAATCTCCAGCGTACACGCTATGAGTCCACTATCGGTATCGCTTTATGGTTTGCTTTAGAGTTTGCGACGACGATGAAAGGAACAGCCTGATCTTAATTTGTTAACCGTCGTCTGTAATTTCCCTCTTCAGTTCCCGTTCGAGTTGCTAAAATGCAGCTGATTGCTCTGATTTTACTGATGTGTGAATCTTCACACCTGGCTCATTGTGTCAAGTATCATTATTTTTCAAGAGGTTTGTGAGTAGGAGTTATTTATCAAGCTCATGTTGTACTTGTATATATTGACCCAATACTGTGGAATAGAAAATGATGTGTTTTTGTGATCGTGTGGGTGAATTAGATATTATTTCTTTCGGTCTTTTCCAGGTGACGGCATTCCGTGCCGGCGAGCGCAACGAACGTCTCTTGGTTTGGTTTTGGTGGTATTTGTTGGCGCTTCTGGTAAAGACTTAAAAAAATAAAATGACGTGTTATTGAAGCGGTGTTACCTCACGCTGAAAATCTGTTTTGAGTGTTTTAGTGGGGAAAAACACAAAGTTGATGTTCTATATATTTTGCACAATCTGGTTTTGCTAATAGAACAGCGATTCATCTTCTCCTGAAACGTTTTAGAGAGAGGAATCCTTGAGGTTTTTATCCTGCAGTCTCTTCAGGTTCCTTCTGCAGGATTTCAATCCGGAGGAGGAGATGACTGTGGAACAGGGTCGATTGTCAGACCGTTCCCTGAACACTTATTTTGGAAGAAAAGCAGGCCGTCACAGCATTACAGACCCTCCATCATGACTAGCATTGAGCTCACACATGCGTCATCTGAATCCAAACGGCGTGAGGTCACATGGTTGCAGACCACCGCCAACGTTCCCCTTCCGGATCTTCCATGTCGGTTTTACGAAACGGTCACAGAGGGAGAGCCACGCTTTTCTACAGACAGCCTCCATGAGCAACGACGTTGCGATTCCCATTCAGGATGTTTTTAGCCATTTGACGGTCTTATTATAGTAGAGATTTGGTGAAAAACAAAGGTACATATTTCCTCAACGCGTCACATAAGTGTTCCTCCAAAGTATCGATGTCTCTTGCAGATACAAAAGCCATACAGTGGGAGCTAGTTGAATAGAAATATCAACATTTCTGTGATCGCATCGCTGCATAAAACACGAAAGCGAAACCCTTCTGACCCAGTCTGCATGATTTTTGTTAAAGCTAACGACGCTAACGTTTGACATGGTGTGGCGGAGAAGATTGTGCTTCTGGCGTCACTCGGAAAAGGAGGTCACCATGGAGACTCAGTTAACCCGAATGGGTTATTGGCTGCTGCAGTTTTGCCGGAGTTTCAGAGGCTCGTTTTGCCTCCGTTGTCATCCTGCTCACTGTTATGCGGTCGGGTCATATTTATGTCGCGCGTAAATTGAACACATCCCAGACGATTTGCCCTTGACTCACGCTGAGGTTCCAACAAGCGACAAGATGGAGCCGGAAGACGCCAAACAAAAACTGAAAACAGGAGAAGTTACATTGCTTACTTGAGTAATAGTCGTCTAAAAACAAAAAGCAGTGGCATTTTATTTAAAATGATACGTTGGGTTTTACCTCGAGCTCGGACACAACGCCTCTGGGCTCGAGCCGGGTCAGGTTGAATTTTTTTTTTTAGGTCTGATCTAAATTGATTTACTCAAAAGAAAGGTTGGATTTTCCACAATTTTCACTGTGAGATGATGTAAATACATAAATAACAATAATGTGATTTTATTGAAACCTTCTTGCCCATCTTTACCAGGTAGCAATAAACGTCGCTGGCATGGCTCCTTTATTAAAAGAAGTAAATAGTAATACACAAAGTATTTCTCCAGAGGATAAAGTGTGCAATAAGTAAAATATGTCAGATTCATCCTTGACCCTTGTGTTGCCATAGTGACTATTTTATGACCTGCGGCTGCCTTTGCAGAATGTCTGGAAGTTTCCATAAAATCTGGAAACTTTAGTTGCTGGAAAACCATCATGAGGCGTATCAAACTCAAACTGGAACCAAATCCTGTGTTGATTCTGAGTTATACGGTAAACATATCTATATCTTTATCTCTTAAATTCACAACCTCGCGGATGTTCGCTTCTTCGGTTTATTCGGTCGGGAAAAAAAAAAAAAGCCACGTTTTTATCGACCAACCGTTCTCAGGTGTTTTTTTTTTTTTTTTTGTCACAGATCGCCTGGCTTCCCGTTTCCTGCATCATCGGGAAAGCTGCAGGTACGAAGGCGTGTGTTGCGGCGAGCGACGCGTTTCCACATTACACTGTGATCCACTGACGTACAGGGCAGCCAAGAAGCTATGCGGTACTTCCCAGTGGCTGCTGTTTACATTTCACACAAGATAATCAGCCTCAGAAAAACAAAGCGGGGCGTCGTGAAAGCGCCGTCACTGTTTTGATGATTGAAACGTCATCGACAAAGAACACGCGTAATAGTTTTTGATCACACTTTTTCGCTTTCGCAGTGGGATTTGCCGTTTCTTTGGTTTGTTCTTTTCTCAGCGCGTGCAACGTAAATACGCCCTCCCTCCACTGTGACCGTACACAGATGAAGCATCGCTGTCTAATACAGCGTGAGCAGCTGACTAAGGTTTACAACATGCCGGCATGTGGCATGTTTCAGGTTGCGACGTCACGTCACCCTCAGTGCCCACGAACTTTCAAACCATAAAAATAACCATTTCGCAAATAATCTTCCATACATAAAGACGAATATGGCGAGATTACCATGATTATTATTGTCAGTTTAAAGTGTTTGGTATTAAACAAATCAGCATTATAGCCAGTAACTACTCTTTAAAAGTATAAATGAAAAACGTTCAGCGTTTCTTTTTTTGTTTTGTGTGTTTGCATTCATTTCAAGCTGGCTCTAATTTCATTCTGCCTTAAAAAACACAGAGGCACCACAGAAAAAAAAAGTGTTTGTGATTACTGAAGTATTCACAATTCAAGCTCAATGTCTTCTTCTACACAATCTGTGAGGAATGAAATAAGTTCTGACAGTATTTTTAGTAGTCAGAATATCATATCTGTATAATTAGTTTCTAAATAAATAAACCAAATGCGCTCACTTTCAAAGCAGATCTGAGATCAGCCCAGCTAAGAATGGCCTCAGTCCTTGCAGTCCTAATTCTGTAGAAGATCCGACCTGAATCACAGGGAAATGAGCTTGCACTGCTGCAAAGTGTTGCACTCGGCGTCTCCTGAGTCGCAGCTGGATCATTCGACGTGTCCCCAAGAAACCTGCGGCAGCCTGGCTTTGGCCGCAGCTCACCTACCGATAATATCCACCTCGGATACGTATATATGCCTTAGAAACGCATGGCTGATCTGCAACAGAAGAGTTCGACCTTAAACGTCAGTCTGCGTATGGATGTAACCGATTTTCGTTTTTGAACCGGACCACTGCCACGAAGCTCAGCTGCGTTTTCTCCACCGCGTGCATCAGCATCAGTTTTAGCCGTAACGAAAAACAGTATTTAACTTAGTAGAAAATGCACATCTGGTTTATAATTACTGAAACTCTTCCTGAACGACCGATCAGCTCGTACCTACTATGTGCGAATTAGACTTTTGAATCTGTAATTTCATTTTTATTTAGTAGAGCAACAACGGCTCAGTTCGGTGTCCTGTTTGTCATTTCGTGTGAATTTGAGGCCTGAAACAGACGCGACAAAAAAAAAAAAAAAAAAAAAAAAGAAAGAAAGAAAAAAAAAGCAGAAGTGTATGTAAGTCTAATAGATTTGACTCAGAAAAGAGGATGAGATTTTTGCTTCGCTGTTATGAAAATCATTTGGATGTTGGTGGGTTTTTCTGATCGAATAAAATATTTTTTCTTCAATAAGTCTGGACTTTTCCTTTTTCCTTTTAACTTTTACGTACATGTTTTCACTACTTTATAAGGTTAGGAAAGCAGTTTATTACAATCTGCACAAAAAACTTACACAAAATGATTCCAATGTACTTGTTTTCTCTCTCTCTCTCGGTTTCCGTTCTGAAAGTTAAACACCGATCAAAGAATAAAGTTTTCCTCAGACTTAAACTTTCTGCGGCGTGTGTTTCAAACACAATAGCATCCTCTGTGCTAAGCTTGCTCCACACACACACACACACACACGCACACATGCGCCTATATGCATACACGGATATCAAGCCCGGTGAACAACACCACCCCCTTCATCCCCCTCTTTCGGAGGAACACAGAGAGGGAGGAGAGGCAGTGCACAGCGGCTAATCCTGCAGGCTCACTCTTCTGTTTATCTGTCAGAAGAAGGGAGGGAGAATTCATGCAAGGAGGAGGGGGAAACCAGTGGGGCCTCCTGATCTGTCTTTTGATATTTTAAAGAGGTCTGTTCTCTCCTCCCCAACATTGTGCTGAAGAGGCAGAGAGAAGAGATAGAAAAAGCTACAGACGGCGGCAAAGAGAGGAAGACAAAGGCTGAAAAAGACGAGGGGGCAGAGCTGGAGAAGGGAGAAAAGACGCTACGAGGAAGAACGCCCGGGGGGGGGGGGGGGGGGGGGGGGGGGGAGAGGAGCAGCGCACGGGACAGCTGGAAGTGAGGGGAAACCGGATCGAAACGGCGGGGAAAAGCTTCAGACGTGAAATTAAAAAAAAAACTAAAAAATAATAGTTGACCAAGAGGCAGAGATTGACTGGCAGAGAGAATGATCGAACGGAGAAAAAGAGAGACAGAGTGCTCCCAGCTCGACACAAGGGCCCCATTAACTTGACCACTTGCCCTTTGCACACAAAGGCAGGGCCAGCCCACTGCCCCTCCCACCCAATTATCCACGATTAGGCTCAGTGCACTGTGTCAAGATGGAGAGGGAAGAGACGGGGGAGAAAGGCGAGCAAAGGGAGGAAAAAGAAAGAGACGGGGAGCGAGAGAGGGAGCGCCGAGAGGTGGATGATGAGGATTATGCAATTAAGTTATAGTTGCAGGTATTCTAATAGAGCAACCTTTGACGCAAGAGTCGTCAAAAAGGAGCTGGGATCAATACAGAGCCGCAGGACCAAAGAGACGAGTTTATTCTGTGGAGCTCATGGTTCACATGGTTTCATTTTGTGACTTGGATTAACGTGTAGAGGTTTGAGAATAATCTGCAAATGCAACTGGCATAGGAGGCCACATCACAGCGTTGGATCCATCTTTGTTTTTTTTAGGTGTTGTCATTGTGCGTTCCTCCCGTTTTGTGTCCCCTCCTCCCCAAAGGTGTATACAACAGTAAAGTCGATTTCATACCATTTTCAAAATTAACATGAAGTGAAATCCGCACAAATCCAGATTTAAGCGCACCGGTGTCTAGTTCAAACCTCGTTTCCACCCAGACTCCCCCGTGGTGCATTCAGGGCCCCAGTACGCTCCCATCATTAAAAGGAACCAACACAATCTAACTAAATTAGCTTTATTTGTTCCTAACTCATTTGAGGAACTCTCACTATTTATCATATCTTTGGTAAAGGATCAGACATGCTCTGGGCCATTTGGACCATATTTGCCCTTACCATATTCAGCGTCGAAGGATCTGAACCGTGCAGGTTTGTTGTTGTCTGTCGTTTGTGAGTTGGTGAAAATCTTCATCCTGCAGCTGTTCTGGTGACCGTGGCCAAAGTAAACCAGAAGAGAGCCATGTGGATCCTGGCTTATATCATAAAAATAAAACATCTTTCACGCACTCCAATGTTTGGGATGCGATGTATATGTTGTGGTTGCAGAATTTGTGAATTATTGCACATCGCCGAGCCGTTCCACCTCCCAAGCTGCCATATTTTCAAGAAGGGCTTCCAAAACAGCCACAGATTCGGCCAAAGCCGCGTCTCCAGCTCGACGATCTGACTCTGTGCGGCACTGAAACGCAAAATGGACACTTGTTTATTGTATTAAAGTAAAACATCTTTTTCTGAAGCCTGTGTTTGGGAGACGCTGTGTATACTGTGGGTGAATTATTGCATATCACCGCTTTGTGCCACTGTTATTTCTACCTCCCAAGATGCTGTAATTTTTTTTTAAAGGCACCAAAATCACAGGGGGAGTTTGAAAAACATATGGAGGAGTTGAATGTTTTCATGTACAAGGAGGGGCAAATAAAGAGTCCAGGTGATTCGCATTTGAGTCTGGCATCTGAAGTGATGCTTTTTGTTCATCTGGTTCCAAACCAACTTGCCCTAATTCACATCCTGTGCTTCACAACACTGAATGATGCTCAACGCTACAAAACATATTGATGAGACCCACAAAGTAACATATAGGCACCTTCCTAAAAAAATCGCCTTTGTTGGTTAGACTGGAAATCATCCAGTCAAGCCCAACATACAGATGCAACGCCTCCCACCTTGTTCTTGTTTTGGACTGAGAAAACCTCGAGCAGGTCTTTTTTGCTCTAAAACGATGGTCACCAATCCTCCATAGTGACGTAAAAACGCTCATTATCAGTTATCACAAACATTAGATGGCAGGTGTTCCCTCTTAAGGGACGGCACAGCCAGGTATTAGGTTTAAAGCGGGTGTATATATTTATATTTTGCATATACTTCATATTTTGTGTGACAGTAAAATTTGTTTTGAAGATCTCAAAGCAACGTTTGTAAGGGAATAAATAGTTCTCAGCCTAAAACGGACTGTTTTCTTTCAATTCTCCAACCGCAAAAGAAACTTTCAGGACTCCAAAAAAACAAAAAAAAAACAAAAAAGGAAATGGCCGACTTAGACCATAAGGAAATCGAATTTCACCCTTCATCTCTATAAAGGGCGTTTTTAATAGTAAGTGTGTGTGTCGTAGCAGAAGCAACTGTTGCTGCCAAACGGCAAACGCCGAAGTGGCATCACAATCTGAACCGATTTAATTTCAAACCTCTGCTCTTCTTGCTGAAGAGCAGAGGAGGCAGCGGGAGGCCGAATCCCATCAGTGACACCTCATCTGGTTTCTACATCCGACAACCACAAAAACACAGTAATAAAAGCCCGCCTCGTGACACGGTGTACCTGCCCACACGGAGGCACACGCATGTATCATGATGCGTAAAAACAAACAAAAAGAAAGAGTGGGCTCCAGCATCCACACACACGCACGCACGCACGCACGCACACACACACACACACACACTGTGACTGTGGGCTCAGCTGCAGTCCAGCTGCACTGTCATGTTGGGCCTGTTGATCGTCTCCAGCCGCCACTTCTGCTGAAGCTGCTGCTTCCTCAAGTTTGCCTTTGCTTACTTTCCTTCTAAACATCTCTCCAAGAGGCTTTTACATCCAGGTTCAAGAAGAGTCTGCCTGACTTGAGTCTCCCGTGTTTTTCATTTCCATTCAGTCAGTTGTGGTTTAAACGCATAGCGAATACGAACGAATGTCGGAAATTTCACTCACAAAACCTTCTTGCTCCCCTGGCCCGCTGGAGTTTGTGTTTTGGTCGTACTCAGGCTTCGTTCCGAAGATGCTTTTATGTCTCATCGCAGATCGTGTGTTTGTGACCTTCCAGGCTGTGGCTGTGATGCTCTACGTAACAAACTCGCAATAAACTGGAATCTTGACCACCTTTCTTTCTTTTCAGTCGAACTGCTCAGAAGTCGTCTTCACGTTCGTCATGTCAAATTCTTGAATTATTTTTATGTGTCATTATGGTTGGAAGTAGCAAAACAACGCTAAAGACCATTTGTTTTTAGTTGAGATTGCAATGTGAAGTTCTCGGATAAGGGAGGAATAACTTTTGGAAGTTGCCTAGCTTAAACCATGTATTGTTTTCCATGTATTACTTTTTAATGTAATGTCTCCAAAGCTCACAAGTTGGTGGGTACAATTTTTGATTGTGTCCTTCAACATTGTGGAGCAGTTCACGTGAAGACACGTGAGACAAGCGTGTTGGGTTTCTGCAGAGCCAGTCTCGCAAATACCAGCACCGACACTGATACGAATTATTTAAGTAAGATATATTATCAAACTTCTGACCTTTTACGCGTTTTTGTGATATTTAGTTGTAATTGTTTTGTTAAAACCTAAGGCAGAATTTAGATGAGTTTTACAGGCCTCTTCAAAATACTTTGCCAACATGATCATCAGAAACGTGTCGAAAAATGAAACAAATGTTGTGCATTGTGTTCTAAATAAAGGGCCACAATGATCATTCGAGAGCAAATGAAAGCAAAAATCCTGTTTCTGCTGCAGCGTTGAGAAACTACATTACAAACATAAAATAAAATTTCAAGAGGGAATCTGAAACTAAAGTTCCAGTCTTATCATGCTAGCTTTTGATCCGATGTTGATACTGACTTGGTATCAATAGTATCGATATTTTGGACCGCTGGTGTTATGAGCGGTGATCATTTCTCTCTGCATCGCTTTTGACGTCTCTTCATGTTTTCTTTCACCGTCTGTTTTCATCCTTTCATTCAAAAATCTGAATCTCCTCTTCGTTTTCCTTCACCAGTTCAGAGATGCTCCAGTACGGCAGAACGGCCCCAGACGGAAGCTCAGACCATCTGAACAGAGCTCGTCGTTCCCTCCACCTCCACCTCCACCTCCACCAGCACCAGCACCAGCACCAGCGCCGCCACTCCGGCCGTCGCTCAGAATCTCTGAAAACCTTTCAAGCCTTTTCCCCTCTTCTCTCTAACCTCAAGGCAATTTAGGGATGGCTTTTTAAATGATCCGCTCATTATCGGTAGTGGAGTCTCTTTTTCCAGCCCCGTCTGCCGGCTCTCCCGCTTCCTGTCCCCACTCTCTCCTCTTCACTCTGTTTTTAAGAGGGCTTTTTTCTGCTTTTCCTCCCCGCCTCCCACTCCTCCCTCCAGAATGGCTTTTTGATCCGTTTGTTTGTGCTCGTCGAGTGGAATGCAGCAAAGTCCCTGAGAGCATCCCCCCCACCCCCCACCCCCTCCTCGCTTTTTATTTATTTATTTATTTATTTATTTAGAAAAGCCATTGAGTTTAAGTTGATGTGGATGAGTGGGAGCCACCGCCGCCTCCCTCCCTCCCGTCCGCGCGCACGCAGACACGCACTCACCTGACGCTGGCCTTGATGACTATAATGTGTTTCATTACAGGAGAAGGAATGGAGAAATGTGTGGAGGCGGAATCACACGCCGTCTGTAGAGGAAACGGGGAAAGATTCGCATTTGATGCGTTCATCATAGTCAACAATGAGAGAAAACGTCAAACGTAAACGCTGCCGGCTAAACCGCGGGACTCGTTCGGGCTCGGCCGGCCCTGTCGGCAGCTTTAAGTTATCCTCCTCTATCTGTTCGGCCTCTCCACCTTTAATACCCATTAAAACCTCTCCATCTGGATATGCAGTAGGCCGAGTTCAGTCACCGACTTATTAGCTGAGTAACTGGAGGGAGTCGAGGTCAGTCCGGAGGCTGGCCGCATGCATGCACGCACATGCAATTTCACAGCAATGCTTACGCATGAGCTTATAGCGACGCGCCGCTAATTGAAGGGGTCTGCTCTGTTGACGAAAGCACTCAACTTACCGCTGATTAGGTCAGGCAGGGTGGAACCGGGAGGCGAACAGAGACGGAGGAGGGAGAGCAAAAAAAAAAAAAAAAAAAAAGGTAAAAATACAGGCTTTGGGGACGTAGAAGACGACGCAAGTGGCTTGTCGGGTTGAGCGTCCTTCCGATGAACGCCGGTGTTGAGCCGAGAATTGCACGCCCTGTTTTTATTTGATCTGACGCATTCATTATGTCACAACGAGACGAAAACGCGACTGAACGCCTGCCGAGCGCCTCAACCATTGGGCTTAGCAAGTTTTCTGGGGGAATCCTGGCTTCGTCTGTTCTGGTTCGCCACCAGAGGCCTTATCGGTCTGTGGGATTCTCAGCCTTCTTCACTGTTTTCCCATCTTACACTAATATTCGCATTGGGAAAATACAAGGATAAATAAATACGTCAATCAAGGGAAGTCAGATTATTTCACAGAAAATACAAGAGGTCGAGCCAGCTTGTAAATTATACCACATGCTTGTATTTTTTTTCCCCCAACTCTCAAATCGGTCGAACTTTCTTTAAATTTTGCGTACCCAACTCTCTGTCTGCCTTCTTACCTTTTTGTCTCCGTTTTTCCATTATTCCCCCGTAACCCTCGCACTCCTAATCACCTCACTTTGGCCTGTGTGACGCTGGTCGCCAGGGAAACAGCTCCAGCTTGACGACCCATGTTCCGGCGGGGCCGTTGGGGGGCCAGTCAACGAGCCTCTCTTCCTGCCACAAGTGGCGCTGGCTGGATGGAGTGGGCCCTCGTCTCTGCTTTTGAAGGTCAATGAGGCCGCAGCCCGGCACTCTGCCACCGACTCCAAGCCCCCCAGAAAAGCAGCGCAAAAAAATTTGGCTTTTAAGCGAAAGTTTAATTCAACCACATGCAGACATGGAATCAAGACGCTCTGAGTATTGAGTCACCATCCTGGTGGAAACTGTAAATCGTTGGTAAGTAGATAGTCGATTAGATCAATCTTCCACAAAAATGACTGATTTGGCATTTTATTATTTTTACTGCTCTTCCACATCATCTTCATTTTACTGTATTGGTACTTTATGTGATAGACCAGAATGAAATAGCACATCATTCTGAAATGGAGAAAAAGTGCGCTATGCAGTTGGGTTCAGCACCCTTTACTTTGATACCCCACAATACAATTCAGTGCAATAATCTATCTGTTACTGAAGATGTTCTGTGAAGGCCTCAGAGGTTAGAGAATAACCGACCAGTAAACACAAACACAAGGGAGCCTCTAGTAATGAAGAAATTTACAGCAGGTTAGATTATGAAACAATGTACGATGATGCTCAATCTATTATGCAAAAAAGAAAAAAAAAATGAGGCCAGCATCACTACAATTTCTTCAACACAGAGCTCAGGTGGGTGTGGACCAGGTATTATTTGTGAATTTCACAAATCCGTCCTCTATGGCAGGGAGGCAAGAACAAAGACGTTGTAAGAAACGCACAAGAAGCACTTTGGAAACAGTCTGGCGTGTGAGAGAAGATTCTTTTATAGGACGAAAACAATTCACCATTTTGTGTTAGTCAGTCACAAAACATCCCAACAAAATACACCGAGGTTCAACGCTCACGCGTGAAAATGTGGAAAATGTTAATGGTGCATCTGATAGTGATATCCAATCTTGAGGGTATTATTAATGTCATAACAGGAGTACATCATAGAGCCACTGCTGTGTTTCATCACCTATACGTCTTTATTGGTTGTGTTTGTGTTTCTTTTCGTGTGGCATGATAAATACAAGTCAACCAAAATCACTGGTTCTAATCAGCCGACTGTGAATTAATTAGCAGTTTAAGTTTTTGAATCAGTGGTATTTTTCCTTGCAGCCTTCCTCTGTGCCACCCTACAGAGTGGTATGCACCTGTTCCAAACAATTTTCTGCTTTTTTTTTTTTTTTGTAGGCAGGGGGGGGAGGTAAATACTCCAGCAGCCACTTGTGTGTCTCCTCAGGGAAAATGTACATAGATTATGTCCTCACTAATCCTTCTGCGACGAAAAGGCATTTTGCTTCAATACAACAGTTGTGCAAAGGTTTCAGCAAATACACTCACCGTGACGAGCACAGCTGCACACACATGCTCGTATTTCCTGATGTGCACAAGGACGTCGGTGCAATTAACCTTTTGCTGATTCGGTGCTATTGCTCTGTTGAGTTGAATAGAACTGGAGTGTTCCCCGGGCTATACCCAAAACCTCTGACAGAGTGTATCGACACCAGAGTGAGAGTGATTTCTTAAAACTCAATGTTGGGTTTTCAGGAAGAGGCTAAGCTTTTGGCTACCTTATAAATCCCCTCTTTCTGTATGTAGGTGCTGTGTACGTTTGCATCCCCGATTCACCCAAAGTGCAGCATCCCTTCTAGCAGGTGAGTTTGGACTCTGCTCTGGGGTAGATCCTGGGTTCACCCAGCAGAGAGAGACTCTACTTCAGCTCAAGTCCAGCCTCTGGCGCTGGCACGCCGTCATCTGTCAAGAGTCGGCTTGCCTCGAGTCCTCTTTTTGTCACCAGCTTCGGCGGACTGAGCCGAGTATGTGCTAAAACGTTTTGGAACCCCTCTGAAAAATTGGCTCGAGTCAGAAGAGTCGGCTTGCTTCGTGCTGCGCCCTGCATGCGTAAAATTCACACAGCGTGTGATTACCTGTGCGACTCTTCGCCGAAGCCCAGTCTGAACTGGAGCTTGGCCACGGCGAACCGGTGAGCCATTTGTCTGAAGTACATTTTGTGGCCTTTCGTGCCAGCTGATTTTAACAAGTGCCCAGCTGTCGTGCCTGAAACGCAGCACTTTACTTGTTGCGTTCGCTGGCCCGATTCCCTGCGGGCTCGGCGGTGCCAGCGGGCCTCGATAGGAACAAAGAGTGCCAACTGTTGACCTCGACGGAGAGAACAATTCAGACGCATCCCATTTGGGTCACTTTGGTCTGTAAAGGCTCTTCACGTACCTGTAAACTACTCAACTACTTGTAACGGGTGATGTGGTGACATACGAACGCCGACTTCCTGGCCTCATTGCATTATTTGTCAATGTACTGAGAAGGAATATACAGAATTTAATAAATGCAGTGTACTGGAAGAGTATTGTAGTATTTAAACAGCTTTAAATTTCGTGGTTTAACAACAATCTTTGGTGTGTTTTTTTATTATTATTATTATTATTATTATTATTATTTTGCATGATTGACCAACAAAAAGAAGTGCATATCGTTGACTTGAAAAATCATTTTTTTATTTTAACAGCTAAAAATCTGGATTTGTATTCAGCTCCCTTTGCCTTCAGAAGACCCCTGATTGTTAAATTGGGTCCACCTGTGTGTAATTTAAACTCAGTCTGGAGTGTCGTTAGGTCAGGGCTTCGTGGGGCCAAAGACTCGGATCGAAATGAGACCAGTTTTCCCACTTCGCGCCTCTCCTCCAGGGGCGCGGACAGCGTGATCATGTCACTGACAGCATAGCACACTTGCTGATTGTTCAGTGTCTTGATCAAGTAGCTACAAACCTAGCTTCAGTGTACCAGAAGCTACAATGAATAAAGGTTGGCTCGTTTGAAAGCAAAATATAGATATATTAGCAGTGTTATGTTGTCTTTTTCACTGCCGACAGAAGAACGTGCATGATAGGTTGAGAATGTAAGTGAAAAACATCAATGACCATACTGCGGTCCTAAGCAGGGTCCAGTGGACCCCACATTAGCTTCTCACGCCGCTCGTGGTCCCGGCAGGGCCACGCTGACCCTGTGTGTGCTTTTGCAAGATTCCAGTGGAGACTCTCAGACTTTCTTGTCTTTTCTAAATTAGCTCTCTGAGTTAGCATTTATAATTGAACTATGTGGCAATGTTGAATTATAAAGACACTCCTTCTTGAAGTCGGTGGCAGCTTCATGAGAACCGTGTTCACTCAGTCAACATCGCATGGTGATCGATTTACTTTTCCCTGTGTGCACATGTACTGGATTTCGCTTGTCTTGGCGTCCGTTCGTAAATAACCTTTGTAAAATACGCAGCGAGCGTTGAAATGTGTTGTTGTGCACATGCATGTCGGCGTGTATATATGTGCACATGACTCTGCCGTTGTACGATCCCCGCCTCTCCTGCTGCCTTCTCATGCTACAGCGTGGCTGTGCTAGTTTAGAGTCATGCAGCTTTCTGTTGTGCACTACGAACTCACACAGCTCTATTAATTAGCTGTTTGATGCTGTTAATTGGGCTCCCACTGCTGCACTAATTGATAACGCCATTGCCATTGACAACATGAAACACAAACAGAGACGAGTCTCTCGCAGACAGCCTATTCAAGCTCCGCAGAGTGAGAGTGGGCCGGGTACAAACCAGGAGGAAGTGATGGATGAGCATCGGCAACAAAAGGCCCGGAAAGAAGGGGTGGAGGGGGGAAAAAAAAAAAAAAGAGAGACAATGGGAGACAAGATTGGAAAGAGGACTGAGCGAGATGTCAGAGAGTTTCCATGTTTTACAAAGCAATCTCCCAGACTTACTCTACATATTGATTCCTGTTTTGATATTCAGGTTCCGTGGCTAACTCTCACAAACAAACATCCGTCGGCTGAAAATGTAAATGCAATCTCATGTGTCAACACCTGGTAATAGCAATATCATCTTCCCGTTGCTCTGTGATCTGCATAGCGCCACACCCCTCACCTCTCTAATAACACTGTTCAGCTATTCATTGAAATGTCTGCTATCAAATATAGCATGTGTTTTTACCTGTCACTGGCGGAGATCCTGTCACTTCCTGCCTCCGAAGAAATCAAAAACAATATTATTTGAGGCGCATTTTAATTCGCGCCGCGAAATGGGAATGGCTGCAAGTGTCGTCAATTACTGTTTGACCTCTTTGGTACTGCAAAGGGTTGTAATTGTCTGATTTTATTATTTACAAAGAAAGGCCCTGTTACTTTTGTGAAAATGTTACTTTTACTTATGCTACGGCAAGATTTCTGGTCAAAGGACTTACTTTTGTTTTTGTTTTTAACATCAGCTTATTGACAAATTAGATTTTTTTGTTTTTTCGGACAAGTGTCTGGTAGCCTTTTACCCTAACATCTCAATCTGAATGGAATAAGTATAAGTTGTACTTAAGTTTCTATAAAAATTCAGTGTATTCACAGAAACATAAGATCCAATTATTTTACTTAAATTGTACTTATTTGAATAGACGTGCGTCTTTAAAACTGTTTCTAAGGCTATTTTATTATGCCCTATGTCTGTTAACTAAAGTACTGCATCTTATTTGGAAGATGGAATATGAGGGATTTTGACCTCCAATCAAACCGAGTTCAGTCTGACTGAGAACCTTTTTATAACCATTATTTATCAAAGGCACATGCATAAATTCAATTCTAGTAGACTGCAAGTAGAATAGGAAAACTATAAATATTTATCCGTCCGCTGCATGCGAGTTCTTGTGAGGCAAAAGTTGGGGTACAACCCGAAGAGGATGCCAGTCCACCACAGGGCAACGCAGAGACACACAGGACAAACACCCATGCACGTTAGAGCAACCACTTAACTGAACAATCATGTTTTTATGCTGTAGCAGGAATCTGGAGTGTCTGGGAAAAATTCATGCATGGAAAATGAGAGCAAACAAAGTGCATGGAGAAAAAAAACGCGGGCTGGGATTCGACCCCAGGACCTTCTTTGTCATCTGAGTACAAAATGTAAGCCTTTTTGGGGATGGATTAATACATGGTAAGGTATGAAATGTGCAGCGACGACTCTTTCTTTTTTTTTTTTTATATTTATTTATTTATTTTTTTATATGGACCAAATGAAAATGGCTTGGGGTGGCCAAAGCTGTAACAGCTGCAACAACTAGCACTCAAAAACATTGATCTATTTTCAAATTTGGTGTGAAAAGTACTCAAAATGTACACAAACCATACTTTCACGTCGCAAATAGATGGGAATGATCTCCAGCCTCGGAAATACCTGCAAATCAGGCAGGAAACGGGCTTGAAATGAACCCAGTCAAACAAAACGTCACGAAAGTATAATCTGACGCATAGTCATGCAAAAACATCATTACGGTGGGTTCAAATGGTTGGTATTAAAATATCCTGTCGTAAATGGACAATCTTGGTATCTAATATTTGCACGACAGGACCAAAACTGCTGCCGTATTAAACGGCAGAAAGGCAAATTGACCGTCTCTCACAGAGTGATTGTTAACAGGCTATCAGAGCCATGATGAAGCTCATTGCACCACTCACTAACCTGCACAAAAGAAAAACGACCATGTTTTCCTTCTGATTTCGCAACTTTCAGTAAGATGCAGCCCGTTTGAGACCATGAACTGGGAAGGAAAAAGGTTGTTCTGGGGCTGTAAACAAGCTTTTCAGGGACTAGATCCTTGACAATCAGCGAGTGTTTCGTTGCAACTGCTCCTCATGTCTGCTGTCAATGTTGCTTTGAGGTATTTTTACAGTGGCCTAAATTTCCAGACCCAGAAGCTATGATCACATTTCATGCACAACAAAATAGCCCCTTTTTTGAGTTGTAGACTCACAGTCTCCTTCCCCTTTTGTACTTGTTTTCTTTCCTGCCTCTATACAAGTGTGAGTGTTCTTGTGCACATATCGAAGCGCTTGCATCTAGCGGTGAGAAGAGCAGTACCTTTAATGGTAGCAGTAGTGGCAAATTACAGACCCAGGCACACTATTACAATTATCCACATCTTTCAGGACAGGTGGACACACACCTGTTACCCACCTTATAGTAGTCAGTGCAGCAAGTCGGTGCACACACATATGTGCATGCACACGCATGCACGCAGTCTTTGAGTGAGCTTTTTCCAACCATTTTCTGAAGAAAGTACTCTCACTCTTATGCCGGTACATGGCCTTCCTACTCTCTTGCTATTATATGTCTTTCCATTAGAGGCAATTACCACTCAGGCTACAGCGCTGCGTCCAACATTCTCACACAGTTCTATCACTTATGGTCAAAGAGCTGCCTTTCTCATGTCAAGTATGCATTGTACACAAAGGAAAAACAAGTTACATGATACTTCTGGAAGAAATGGATTAGAGATTATCCTATTTTCTCCTGATTCCCCCCCCCCCCCCCCCTTCTATCACATGGTCCATGTTTTAACATTTAATAAGGTTTTAGCTTTAAAGATGTTCAAGCAATTCCCCATTTAAATCAGGCCTAACTCATAACTCCTGAGAGACTCATAAACTAGCCTTGACCTGACAAAATGGCGTCTGAAAACATGAAAGACAACTTCCTATATTTGGCCCCAGTGGCCAATCGTGACCTGCTGCCGTACATCAAACGGAGCTCAATAGGAAATGTCCCTGCGGAGACAATAACAACCTCGGTGACTTTGATTTACCCAGAGACCCCATGGTACAAACACTGCACGCAAGGCCGTGTGCAGAGGCCAGACGGTGTCCGAAAACCGCCAGGACCGGATGGAGGCTTTTATTATGAACTTCAGTCACTGCCCAAACTTCCTGCCAGGTGACTGAATATGTTTTTCCTTTTGTTTGTTTTTCTGCGCACCCTATTTTTAGCGTTGGATTAAGCTCGTCAGGGTTTATAATTTTCTCTTTTTCTTTTTTGTTTTTTTTTTTTGCTCCTTTTGTGAACGCCAGTGCAATCCCTTTTATATCAGTATTCTTTCAATTATTCAAAGTATTAAGAGCTTTTTGTTACGTGGCTGTCAGTGCAAGATAATTCCTGCAACCACCACCCAGCACTTCCCTTTCATGTGTAGGCAGAGGGACGTTTACAAAGGCTGGGTGAACAAAATAACATCGAGAAGAACAATGACAGGTCAGTGAGACT
Organism: Poeciliopsis turrubarensis; assembly: GCA_010277015.1. Classification (NCBI taxonomy): domain Eukaryota; kingdom Metazoa; phylum Chordata; class Actinopteri; order Cyprinodontiformes; family Poeciliidae; genus Poeciliopsis; species Poeciliopsis turrubarensis. The sequence goes on from VMRN01000016.1 coordinate 879,415, forward strand.
CATCTAACGTTAATGTTGAGAAAAGGATCTGTTGTCAACAATTCTCTTTCATGCTGAGTTTCATTTCAACTTTTGGATTTTCTACTGTAGGGCGGCAGCTCTCACATTTATTTATTTTGGAGTGCTTCACCGGAGGTTCTCCTGATGATTGGATTGTTCAGTGCTGCACAAAAAATAACATTGTTCTCATCATTAAACGTGACAAAACGTTTCTTATTTCAGGTCCATAGGGATAACCAAAATGACATTTGATTTGGAATATATATGCCAGAGAACTGAGAGAGTTTTTGTTTCTCTTTTCTATAAATTCCTATGAAGTGTCAATAAATTCCCTCAGTTTTTGGTAGCATTTTCTTTTCCACTGTAGGACTTGGGTCATAAATTTTGAAATGAATTTCTCCACTTCCAGTGGGTTTGCAGTCTTGTCCTTAGTCCTCTCGACAGAACGAGAGATACTGAGTCTGGATCAATATATTAACGTAACACTCTGTCCTCGTGAGGCCTTCTATTTGTTTTCCTCGCAGCAAAACTTCGCCACAATAAAATGCTGCCAATTTATTTTCGTGCGGATATTTAGTAAAGTTTACCTGCAAGCTTTTCCCTTCCCCTGCGAATGTAACATTGACCTTTAAGACCAAACACTTTACTTGGGTCGAAAGGTTTTTTTGTTTTTTTTTGTCCCCCCCCCAGATCTAAGTTTTTGTTTTGTTCTTCAAAGTATTACTTGTTGAAACTGGCAGCAGGACGCTCTTTCGATTTTTAGTCTGTCAAACTTGGAATTTGACAAAATGTTGCAACATCTAACTGGATATAATTTAGAGATTATCATTCAATTTATTTCACATTTAAATAACAAGGTTGTTTCAACTTCAGATTTACAATGTCTTCACTTCTGTTTATTTCCCTACCATTAATCGCCAATTTCACCTGACGGCACTCTACAGTGCAAACATGTCTGAATTAAACCCACTTCATATGATCAGATCAACCCAATCTACTGCAATATATCCCAATCGTATGGATAAAGCATCCAAAGAGCCGATCCCACTGAGTCGCTCGCATCCGGTTTAATACATAAACACGTTATGAACATATAATATCAAAATAAAATGTAATACATAATTAAAAGCTTTGCCTGACCTTTAATTGAGACTGCATTCTCAATTTACACCTAATCCCGTCGAGTAGACAGACATTTATTATTATTATTTTCTCCTAAACAGTGACGCAAACACAATGGTTTAGAAGTCCAATTGCCTTGTCCTAACGCACAGCTAATGTTTCCCTCTCCATGTTGCGTTTTCCTCCTCCTCAAAAAAAAAAAAAAAAAAACCCAAAAGCAGAGTGTCTTCTGCAGAGCAGGGAACAGATTTGCATATCTGCCGTGCCTCACAACAGGCAGAGAAGTGCTATCCTGACAGGCCTAATGAACTAGCCATTTAAGTGGTCAAATTATACACTCATCCCTTTTCATCGTCTGATATTCCTGCTTTGTACAGGTGATGGAAAGGCAACTTTCCCCATTCACTCCCCTTTAGAAACACCAATCTCGCCTAATCCTTGCTTCCCTCTCATCCTCCTCCCCCCTCGTCTCTCCTGCGTCTCTTCCATGACATTGGTGAAAAGTGTGAGCATTCATGGAGTCGAGGATGGAGCGAGAGAGAGAGAGAAGGGAAAAGGCAATGCTCCGAGGCCCTTTGTGGAGAGAAATCATGTCGGAATACGGAGCGGGGGCAAGAGAGAGAGGGAGGGAGAGAGAGAGAAGGAAAGAGGGAGAGAGGGAGAGGCTGTCACAGACCTCAATGGCAGCATTATGTAAATGGCTGACATCCCCTGATGTAAAGCTGAATAGAGACACATTAATGTCTTGTGTATATTTAAAAAGCCTGGGCCCAACTCCTCAGGATTGCGAGCGGCAGATCCCGTAATCATGTTGACGAAGTAATGGCAGAGAATTAGTTGTCCATTAAAAGTGTATTATGCACCACGCTGGCACATGAAATTACTCTCAAATAGTGGAATGGCTGAGGGGGAGTGACGAGAGCGAGCAAGACAGAAGCGGAGGGGAGTGGAAAGGAGGACGTTGATGGATGCCCCCCCGCGCGTGTCTGCGTGCGTGCCCGCCGCGAGCGCGAGCCCGCGCGCGCGCGCTCCGACTCGACGGAGGCAAGGTGATTGACGTCTTTAGACTTTGAGAAATCAAAGCAGTGTGAGAGTGTGTGGATGGGCGCACAGCGGGACCTGAAAGATTCTAATGAGGTTATAGAGGGCTGCGTGTCAAATACACGCGAGCTCGCGCTCGCATTAACATCCGCGCGGCGCCAAAATATACGACGTGTGACAAGTTAAACGCGCGCGCGAGGAGAGCTCGAATGAGGATAATGAGATAAAAGAAGGCTAATTAGGGAATAGATTAGGGGCTCATTGTTTACCTGCCCGGCTTTGTTGCTCTCGTGAACCGGAGCTGACATTAATGACGCGGTAAGAAGATGCAGATTTCGGGGTATACAGAAGTTGGCATGACTCGTAGGGTTGTGACGATACCTCCAGCTCACAAGATGGTGAGTTCCCCCAGAATAGTACGAGAAGAGATTTTTACCACTATTTTGTATTGTGTTTAAAATTCTCGTCCAGAATTTTAATTATATTTGGGTTTTCATGCTTGTCTAAATCCAACGGGGTTCTTGCGCCCAAATGACATTGAGAATGGATTTTTTTTTTGTGAGTCTTCACAAAGAGATTTTATTATTATTATTATTTCATTTATTATTATTATTATTTATTTATTTTTTTTTTACAAATGTCACAAATCTTAAAGTGTGTTCAATAAACCACAAGTACTTATCAATTTCAAAACTACAGAGTCTGTCCAGACTCCGCAGTGATTGCAGGCCACGTTGGAGCTCTTTCACTGAGCCACATGCCCCAGGAAATATCATCCGACTCCTCACCACATTTTCCGATCAAATTGTAAAGATCACAAGAACGCTGAGCTGCTTGGAATAGAAATACAAAGTAAGAAAGAATAAAGAACAGCAAAGTGCACAGTCCTGCTTGTGTAAGTGAGATTGTATTTGTATTTTTGAGGGGAAAAAAAAAAAAAAAAAAGTTTCCGAATATTTAATCAAAGCTGCATGTACGCATGTCCAAATCTGTGAAAAGAAAAGCTAAACAAAACGTTGACATCAGTTCTGAGTGGGAATAAAGTTACACAAAATGATCATGTAGTACCGCTCATGTTGATTTTCATTTGCCATTTGAGCAGCGGATCGATAGAAGCCGTGCTTGTAGCGTAATGACCGGCAAGCTTAGTTTCTTAACTGACGAAACGCAACAAAGGAGCTCAAGAAATACTTCCTTTCTCGCTTCAAGATAAAAGTTACACTAGCGCTTACACTTGCCGCGCCGGATGAAGTCATGCAGAAAGAAAATACCATGATAGCTCTTTGCGAGACAGACTTCACTTTGACAGGAAATGCTGAGGTGTTTTAATACCACAGAGATATTCGTCGCTACACCCACCAAAGCTAAAGGGAAGTGCCCCTCTGTACATGTTCAGGTGGTGTCGTTTATCTCTGCTGTCATCTTCGCGCCGCAGTCTTCAAAGTCAGCTGTCATCTCTGTCACACCGCGGCGTCCCTTTTTGTCAGGCCTCATGTGTGGTATCTGCAGACCGCAGAGCGAGGAACTCTACAAGTTGGAGTTCCTCGCGGCCCAGATTCCTCTGCATTTGTTGAACTTGTCAAACAACACGAATATCACTTTTCTATTAGCTCTTCCTTGTGGCTTTATTCAGAAGCTCATGTCACAGACACAGAGGTTTTAGCTTTTTAGACGCCAGCCAAATGCAGTGAAGTTAAAATAAACATCTAAGTGATGGTTTGGCGGCCCGCCTCCGTATCTCCTCCCATCTTTCTTTTCTCCTCCATTCTTCTCTCATGTCTGAGGCGATAGAAATGTAATTCAGATGTCAAAACGCCCCATCTCACCCTCTTCCCTCATCTCTCTGTCTTACTCTGTCCTTTTCTAGTCCGTCGTTCCCATTGTTCTCGTGGCTGCTCCTTTATCGAGCGAGACATCGCCGAGAGGGGGGAAGAAAAGGAAAAGATGACATGCTTTCTCAGCCCGTAGCGGCGCGTCCCCAGCTAGAGTGGCTTTTCATTTGAGCGATACAGGAGTGACAGCTTCCACTGTAGAGGGAACACCCCTGCGCCATAATGAGACTGACTGAGCTGCCAAAGACGTGTCTGTCTGCCTGTCAGTCAAAGCCGTCCATCAGCTCCCTCTGACACAAACCTGTCTTTCTGTGTGCACCTCACCTCTGTCTGGCCTTTTGTCTGTCCTGCTCCTGGCCTAGGACAGGACGACTTCTCCTTTCATGCTGTTTGTAGAGACAACTGACTGTATTGCAAATATTTTAGTCCAAATCTACAAGACATTTTGCACTTTCTTTGATGTAGAGCTGCCTTCAGCCTGGCTTATAAGGTTTCCTGTTACTGAACTACATTATATCTACTTTGTCACCCAATATTACAATATTTTCAGCGCGCAAACTAAAGTGTAACTCATTGATTCGTAGCTCATTTGGATTTGTAAATTTCCTATCGCCTAAGTATAACTAAGACTGCAAGTCCAAAGTAACAGTAAGTAACAAAAACTGGCCGTCCTTCAGACTTATGACCCTGTTCATCAAGGGATCCTATAGTGGAGCTGTTGAAGTGAGGATTCTTCAAGTTCTTGTATATAAAAGCAAGAGCTATGGCCGCATATTTGACACAAAGTCTAATACCAGTAATGCCAGTACTGATCTGGTTTATCATGGTAAAGAAAGAGCGTCGGCAAAAATCAAAGCTCTTCACGCCCCATCAGCAGGTGAAGTCAGCTTCTTCCGTCATGTGGCCAGGCTTGGCCGAAGTTAAAGTTTTCCATTCTCTGAGAGGAGCTCGGAGTAGAGCCACTCCTCATGGATGCTCCTCATGGTGCCTTCCTTTGGGGGTTTTTATGACCACATCCCCGTGGGAGAAGAACCCACAGCAGATCCACAATTTGCTGGAGGAACGTCATGTCCATTCTGATCTGGGATCGCCTTAGGATTGGTTGGAGAGTGTCTGCTGCCAGTTTCTTTTGCCTGTTATTCCTGAAGAGCATGGATGGGTGAATATGAACTGAATTGAACCACACTTTGAATGGCAGTAGATCTCAGAGGATGTTTTCACACCTCGATTGGGCACCAAAGTTACATTTTCAGCTGGTGCAGTTCGATTTCACACTGCACTGTCAAACAAACTAAGTTCTTAGAAAAACCTGCCCCCCCCTTTCAAAATGGTATATTGCAAGAAACAAAATATGTGAAAAAAAATACATTTGTGAGGAGAGCAACATTGTAAGAAGTCAAGAAAGTGGCTCAATGTAAGATTGTGCAAACACTTCATGAATAACTTCAAGCCAAAAAATACTAAAGAATTGAGTATTTAAACAGTTTAACGATAAAATAACGATGAAAACAATAAAACATACTTCTTGACTGATGTAGAACTAAGGCGAGTAGGAGTTGTTTGCTTTATCGTTTGACAAAGCATCGATCTGCTGATGCATTGCACGTTATAAACAATACTGCCGCATAAATTAAGAGTTTTCACATTTAAGGTTAAGAAAATGCAAGGCTGTCATCCCAGGCTAACAGTAACCAACCACCATTCCTCTAGGGGAGGCCATAGGAGCACATAAGAGAAAAGAGAGATAACCTTATGGAAGTGAGGCCTCTCCCACTCCTTACCTCCCTCTGGCTCTGCCTCCTCTCCAGCTTCCTTTAACATGAGAAATACATTCTGCTGCAGACAGGGCTCCTATGTCTCCTGGTATTTGTCTGTCCATCATCTATCCGTGTGTACATGCATTCGTTTGAGAAGGAATTTAGACACAAAACACAACTCAAATTTAGTTGCCCTGATCTCCGAAATATTGGTTTGCTGCACTGAGCTACAGAAAAGACATGACCTCCACTGTCAGTATCAGTGTTTTTGGGAAGCCAAGCATAAGAGGATAGAGGTCAGAAGAAGAAAAAGCGCTTTCTCCTTTTGGGCTGTTATGTGTCTTCTTTGACTTGCTCCAAGGAAGAACACGACAAAAAGAGGGGAAGCCAAACTTTTTGTCTGCTCTTCCCTCCTTCCGTCTCCCACCGCCACTCGCTCTTGTCCACTTGCTTACTTGTAGGTTCTTGTTAAATGGGCAACAAACGGCATCCTGGGTGAAAAGACAGAAGGGCCACAGTGTGTAGTTGTTTGTCCAACAGAGAGGGACAAAGAAACAAGGAGTTAGGACCACCTGAGTGCCACCCCCATCTGCCTGTCTCTCCTCTTTCTCCCCCCTTTCCTCCCTGCCTTTTTGGCAGGAGGTCACCATTCAAGCCCAGTGCGGTGACAAAGATGTCCAGTATATCGAGTGGAGAAAAGAAGCCAGTGTCTCAGCGACTGCCTGGCTGCCTTGCTTTAGCCGTGGTGCCCGTATGAAAGGCGCAGATAACACAAAATTACTGGAGCAAAACGAGCCCGGGGTATCAGAGTACGTTATATTTCCAAGGTGAAGGCAAATTGTTAAATAAGTAAACGTAAAAGAGAGAGCAAAGTCACAGGAAAAAAAATTTCAGTGGCAATGCAGTTCACCAAGTACTTATTATCAAATGTTTCTGCCGTAGTTCTGTGTCTTCAGTGCGGACAGTTCAGTTATCTGATGATGTCAGTGTATCCATACTTGCATATAAAGTACTTAAGCCTCTGTCTAAAATGACTTCGCTTTCTATTTTAAATTAATTTATTTACTTATAGTAGATGAAAAATTGCTATTTGGCTAATTCTGCCGCAGTTACAGAAATCTTAATTAATGTGCATTTCCCCTTCCAAACAAATGAATAAGTTTCAAATGTATCCAAACTAAGCCAGGTTTCTTAATTTAGGTTGTGAAAAACCGAGACATTAAATTACAGTAATTTAGGTTTGAACCGTTTATCCTCCATTGTTTTGACTACATACTTCCTTCCACTGACTGCCTCATCCCACTAAAGTGTCACAAAGTTGGACATATTTTGAATTATTATGTTTTGGAACCTCAATTTCTACCATAAAGGAAGTCAGAGGTACCAAACAAATTTGGACACAAGCTCTCTGGGGCCTCGCTTTTGATTTTAAGTCTTTGCAGATTTACTTAAAAGCAAAAATCAAAAACTGGGGTTTTTTTTTCCTTCCAAGTTGCCTCTCAGCAACATTTAAATCTTCACTGTACTTAGCAGTTGTCAAACAAGCAACATTATAACAACTCTGACGCAAATCGAACCAGATCCCCTCCCTGCTGACACCCATTTTGCTCCTTTTTGCGACTCTTGTTTCCGTTCTTTGGAGGTTTGTTTTCATTCTCGGTTTCTCAGAACAAGTCCGAGTTTGTCCACACGGAGCGTTACGCGTACACTGGAGAGAAAGAGAGGGGAGACGGAGAGGGAACGAAGGGCCTGTGTCCCATTAATCTGCCACATATGGTGGATCTGCAAATGACAGATCCCTAATGGTAAACATTGACGGATAGCGTTAGCTTGTTTCTATTGGCGAGCTGGATGGGTACACTTGTGATAAGTGCTCCATTGCCGAGGAGAGAGATGGTGTAAATGGGGCAGGAGAATACCACTAATAAAGCCCCCCACCCACCCACCTCTGCTCCTCAAGCTAGACCTTTTGTCCCACCTGCTATTCTGCTGCTGTGAAATTAGGTTGCACCCCCTCCCCTCTCTCATTCCTCCTTTCTTTATTCACCTCTTTTTCTTTTGGGTGAACGGCCATGTGAAGAGGTTCATTACTGCCGTGGCTAGATGCACTCAGGTATGGCTGGGTCTGTTCCCACTATAGACTCGGAGCTCTCTCTGTGTCTGGCCTCTCCGGCTCCCTGGAAAAGGGAAACATGGCACACAAAGGTCCTGTTAGCACTTCCTATGAAATCAGCAGTTTTCTCTCGAGGTACAACGCTCCAATTACCTAACACTTGGAGGATGCTGCTCCGCAACACACAACGCAGGCCCCTCTCCCCCGGTGCTTCAACATGTGTGTGTGTGTGTGTGTGTATGTGTGTGTGTGGATGTGTGTGTGTGTCTTAGTCCTCACCATCTTGGGTATTCTTAAAGGCTAGGTGGCTAATTAGTAGTGAAGACACTCTCCTCCTCCAGGTCCTTGTCCTTTTCTGCTCTTCCTCTTCTTGCTTCAAACGAGTGCATTTTATTTACCATTCTCCCTCCTCCTCCCCCCACCACCACTATGATGAACTCAGGTTCCTCTTATGCTTTGCTTTCACGCTATACACTACATCAGTGGCCCTTCCAGGATGGAGATGGCCATAGGGGACCTGAGAAGGGCCCTTTATGGATGGAGGATGCTATGTGGAGATGAGGGGGTGAATAGCTGCTCTCCACCAGGCTACAAGCTTGCTAGATAGCCTCCCCGAGCAAACATGAACTCAAGGTATTAGAGATTTGAAGTGAATTTCATGAGGAAACTATGTGGTCATCGTTGTACTGTATAAAAACAGCTGCTTTGATTTTGTTCAATTTTAAGATCACCAGTACACAGCATGTCTTCTTAGTCCAGCATCAAGGCATTTTACTGGGAATTTATGTGTAGGATCATAATTGTGATTTTTATGAGTTGAGTGATGAAAAGTGTGGCATGCGTTCACACCGTGTTCCAAATTATTACGCGAATTGGATTTAAGTGTCAGGAAGATTACATTTGTTGTTGTGCTATTCAATTTTTAGATGGTATTGTGTGTCAGGGCTTTTTGAATCACTATAATTAATTTCAGAGAGCTGACTGATTAGTTTATCTGGTGAGCTCAATTAAAGGAAATCTACTGAAGGAGGATGTTCCATGTTATTAAGCAGGCCACAGGTTTCAAGCAGTATGGTATTAAAATCATCAGATAGTTTAGTGCCTAACCAGAGCTCACAAGCAGAAACCATCCATCTGGATGGTCCAGATGGACGCAGCAGTGAATTGGTGTTGGATGGCCACCACGTCCCAATACGGCTGTGACGTCAGCATGGAGGCGGTGGAGTCATGTTTTTGGGCCGAGATCACGGGCGGAGAATCATTGGTCGGCCCCTTCAGAGCCCTGAAGGTGTGAAAATGACCTCAGAAAAGTGCGGACTTTCTGACCGATCACTTTCTTTCATGGCTCAAAAAGAAGAGCCGCACCTTCGGAAGCAAAATCATCTTCATGCGTGACAATGAATGCAGCGAGGAATACCACTGTGTGATTGGCTGCTTCGGGCATATAAGGGGAGAAACTCACGGTGTGGTCACTATCCTCCTCTGACGTCAACCCTTTTGAGAACCATTGGCGTTTCCTCAAGCAGAAGATCTGAGGGTGGGACGCAGTTCCTATCAAAACAGCACCTCAGGACTATCAGTTCAGGCTGTGCCGCACTGCTGTTATCATATTATATAAGATGATGCTTAAAAACAATCATCCATGCGATGATCAAAGCTAGAGATATTATTTTATAACCTAACTGCGATCTGAACTTTTTCAAAACTTTTTTTTTGGTCTGTTGTGATTCTGACTCTGGATGACGGTGTTTGTTCGCTAACAAACCTCTGAGGCCTTTACAGAAACGCTGCATTTAACTGAATGTACATAACAAAGAAAACCTCTATAAACTAATTAACTTTAACTCCCTGTAAAAGTCGGTTGCATTAAAATCTGAGTGGGTGTTCAGTAAACACCTACTCAGATTTATATTTTTTGGGGGGGAAAGAGAAAATAAACTGTCTCTCATTTCCCTTTTATTTCCCTATTTTTTGCTATTGTGTGTTAGTTTGTCACATGAATTTCAAATTGAACACCTTGTAGTTTTAAAACTTCAAAATACGAATAATCTCTGAGGCCACGAATTGTTGTGAGGCGCTGTATTTTTCACTGCTGTCCGGTTTCTTAGTGGAAGCATTTAGCCAAACATAACCAGGAGGCCCATACAGTGAGAACCTGGGTGGTCTTAAACATCACCAGGAGAGTTAAGTGCAGTGAAAGCAAAGCATAAGTGAATCAGGAAGAGGGGATAAGAGCGTCTCCTCAGTACAATAAGACAGGTGTGGAGAGGAGGGGGACTGTAGAAGCAGAGGAAGGGGCAGAAGAAAAGAGAGCGAGAAGGACAGGCGCTTATTTCACAATTTAATATGCTACCCAACTTCCTTTTATTAAGTAAGTTTGAATAACATGGGTGTTAACTTACTTTTTGTTATTATTATTAACTTTCTTTTGGCTACAATAAACTGTTCAGTTTGTCCTAAGGAAAGTTTCTGCATGCATTCTTTCGGCACTAACAAGCTGCGCTGCTTCAGAACTAATTCAACCGTTTTCTATTTCTGCGACTTCCTCTGTTAAGTTTTGCACAGGGGGGAAAACACTTTCAGCAAACTTAATATGCACATGTTTTTGAGCGACACGCATGTTCAAATTCACATTTTGAAATGAAAGCGACTTTTTTGTGACGTCCTGATTTTTTCCTTATGATTAGTTATTGACTCAGTAATAATGGTTCATACAGAAAGCAGAACTATTTATGCTGAAAATGCAATAATTCGAGCTTTGCTCACTAATCTTCCTAAATTGTTTTAATTTAAAAAAGTTATATATATATATATATACAAGTGAATCGGCGTAAAATGAATTGTGGCAATTCTGAAGTCGATGCAATTTGCCCAATACACTGGGGTCATCGAAAAATCAAAGTAAAAAAAAAAAAATAATAAAGATTTACTAAATATTTATTCTGAATATATATTATTAATATTAAGTAACTAATTAATCAACTCTGTACTGCAATTCTACGTCTTAGCAGTTTATTTTACATTATTAAAACAGCATTTCAAATTATCATAATTTTCCTGAAAATTTTGCTTAATCTAATGAATATACTTTTGGCCTTAGAACATTGGTGGCTTCCTAAATTGTCGGACTCCCTTCATATGAAATCCAAATTTGCTTCTAAGCAGACTCTGTCCTTTCTCTGAATTTATCATCAGGCTTGATCTATAACCAGATTACTTAGAACTATGACACACATGGCTTCTCTCTGACTCCGTCTCTCTCTCTCTCTCTCTCTCTCTCTTTCTCTCTCTCACACACACACACACACACTCACTAAAATACAGGTATTATTACAAAAACATTACCAGTAATGGTGTTTGTGGAGACTTATCCCAACTCAGTTCCTGTCGTATCAGTAGATGGGATTAATGGATCCCTGAGTGCGATGCTTGAATTAAACTACACTCCCTCCATGCAAGGAGTGGGGATAAACACATCTGAGTATGGACCTTTGAACTTCCAACAATTCTGCCCATCTGCCACTCAGCTGCAGGAGCTTTAAGCCAAGAACGCGAGGATGCTTCACTCACCGTAATGATATTAGCAGCCCAGAGCTACAAACCGATGATCTGGTTTGGAGGTTGACCTTTGGCCGAAAACAGAGATGAAGAAAGTTAGCTGACCTGAGATCAGTCTTTGGGGAACACTCTGTTTCTAATGTTTCTAAAAGATAGCTGGGCATGCTAGTGGCTTTAACTTTTACTTATTTTTTTTTTTTTTTTTAGGCAACTAAAACTTGTAAAAGAAAGGATTATTAAAAAATATATAAACTTGCTGCAGCGTGCCTCCTTTTTATTATGTGATGAAGTCGTTAGATTCCTCCATAGAATATACCTTATAAGACAATTATAGCTACCGGTTTAATACGGTCACTTGCAAAGGTTCTAACCTGTCACACGCACATTTTTTCACATGGTAACCAAAACTTCAATGTAGATTATTGGTATCTTATGTAATAAGCAAACACCATTAAGAAGACCAATGAACGCATGGAAAAATTAACTAAACTAACAGATCAGAAAAGGAGAGTATTGATCAGAAAAGCAATCAGGATGTTAACCCTGGAGGAGCGACAGAGACACACAGCTCATGTGGGAGAAACTGTTAACAGGACAAATATTGGTTGTGTAGTCCACAAAATGCTTTTTCTGACAGAATGGCAACATGTCAAAGAAGTTGGATTAGAGTTTCATTTCAGTTTTTGGCATTTTTGCAAAAACATTTGTGGTGAAGTATGAATGCCAAAAACACCATATGCACAGTGAAAGGTGGTGGTGGCAGCATTTTGCTCTGCAGGTGATTATCTCCAACAGGGTCAGGGAAGCTGACCAAAGTTGAGAACATGGATATAGCAAAAATATTGGAACAGTCCTTGAAGAAAATATTGAGTTTGAGAAGTAGAACACATAAATCATGCCACACTTTTAAGTTTTTGATTTGATAAAAATAAAAGTAATGTGTGGTTTTTCTTACACTTTCACACTGCACTAATTCGCTTTGGTCTGCCAGGTAAAATCCCAGTACATTGATGTTTCTGATGGTAATTTGAGAAAACGGGAGGGAGGAGTGCAGGCCATTGCACAGGGATGCTGTCAAAGTACCGAACAAGTAATCCAACAAGACAATGGTGAAATTTGTCAAGGATTGGACAGGAAGTGCTTTCGCAAATCAACTCCTTCAAATACCGTCATCTCAGACACCGCCGTGTTACAACGTTATTGTTTTTTTTTTTTGTTTGCTTTTTTTTTTTTTTTTTTTTTAAAGAAAACCAATTATATAATCCTGGCACACTTTGTGCTGGTATTTTTTCTTCTCTTCTTTTCTTATTATTGTTTTTTCTGGCTTCAAACCAGTTTATGAGTAAAAACTCTTAGACTTGATTTTCATTTCAAACTTAATTCCTCTCCTTCCAACTTAATTCAAGGGGCTTCCATTTAATTTGAAAAGCCTTTAAAAACATTTTAAGGCATTAAGGTAAGGTATATATATATATATATATATATATATATATATATATATATATATA
>VMRN01000016.1:914924-942231 GCA_010277015.1 Poeciliopsis turrubarensis
GTGTGTGTGTGTGTGTGTGTGTCTGGCAGCCAAAGTATGTTTTTCCTCTGCCATGAAGGAGCAAGACTAACTCCTCAAAGGCCTGGTGGAGTTTGTTTGTATAGTCTGTGTGTTTCCATGTGTGCAAAGGGGAATGTGTTCGGTTGAGCTTTTCTGCTGGATGCATTCAGTCCGAAACACCTTGGAGGAACGTCGCTCCGCGACCTTGAGAAAACAGATGCAAAAGAAAATTGTTTTCTTTTGCTGCTTGTGCTTCCGCTTTTTTGATGGAATGTCTTCTTCAGAGGAAAAAGAGAAACGTTTCGGTAACTCTTAATATGAAGGGGTGTCCATAAGACTGACACAACACCTGTCACGAGCATGAAGGAGTCTTTATGGATGTTTGCGTCTACTTTCGCGACGTGTCAATTGGTGGATAATGACACTTTTAATGCAATTTTTATTGCATTAAAATGTCATTTTTTGCAACAAAAAAACCCAAAAAAAATGCAAAGTTGGCACTTCTTGTGTGTTTTTTTTTATGCACTTTTAATGCAAGTTTTAATGCAACTCTGCATTTAAAATGTGATTATTTACCGAATGACACTTTATGACAAAGTCATAAACGTTCATGAAGACTCCTTTATGTCCCTGGCAGCTCTATTGTCAGTCTTATGTATTTGGATTTTCTGGAAAACTACTCACAGCGACGCCAGGTGGTAACAATTTATTTATTGCCGTTTTGTGGTTTCAGACGCTAAAGGAACAGGAATATAAGAAGGTGTTAAAATACAAACAGTAAGAAAGGCTCAGTTCGTAGTTTACACCAGCAGCCTTCACCATTCTTCAATGGGAGCTGGAGAGAGCCACTTCGGATGTAAGAAACTCTGTTAACAGGACGTTGACGATGACTGCGCTAGGCAAGGTTGTTCTTTATGAAAGGATAATAAAAAGAAGGCAGTTTATTGGCACGAGTTGTATAGGGGGCACAGCGAATGTGTAGAAGATGGAGCTCAAGATGGAGAAAATCTTTTGCTCCGTTAGTTTCGCCGACATATTCAACAACATGGACTGCAGAGCCTGAACATCTGAGCAGGAGCTGCAGCTGTGGCAACGTTCGAACCTAAACTCTCCAAGTGTCTCATTTCCCTCCTTGTTACGGCTAACAACAGCTTCCTGCATGTGCATTTATTTGGCCGATGCGACCCCTTGATGTTACTCTACTGTCTCACTATTGTCTGGTGCTTTTAGTAATGCGCTTTTCATGTCACTTGCTCCTAATGTAAGAGCTAATTAGTGCATGAGGAGTAATCTCTTATCCTAAATTCATAATCTATTTTTGTGTTTCATAAATCATTCTGTAAAATCCGAATGATGAAACTCCGCTGCCTCTTTGTGAGTCCAGTGTTTTATCTTTCATTTTTAGGTGGGTTGCTACTTACCGAGAAGTCGGGCAATAACAAACTTTTACTCCCAAAAGTGACGGGTCTTGTGTCATATCAGGGGAAGATTTCACTTTGACAGATCTGCCATATGTGAATCAGTTTGATTGACGGGTCTTTTTCAGAGTTGCATATTGACACTTTGGCTAAAGGGTTTTAACAGCAAGTCCTTTAGACAAAGATCACCTATCAATGCTGCTCTTCTGCACCCTGCGTTACCTCTTTTTCATTCTACACCCTATTTTCCTCCTCAGAGTCGCTTCTCTATAGCTTGTCCTCCCTCCAAAACACACCTACTGCTCCAGATGGCTCTTTCCTACCCTTCTCCCATAGGTGATCAATGACCCTGTGAACACGAATCTTCCATTAAAGCTGGAGCAACAATGTCAGCATACACTTTCTAGTTTGCTGTCAAATCCTTTTCTCTTCTTCATCTTTGTGGTTGTGTAGTATTTTTCTTTCTCTTTTGTCTGTTTTACTTCTCCAAAGCCAGTGCTCCTGTACCTCCAACTTGTCTTTTTCTCCCTCTCCCAATCACCCACTTGATTGTCATTTTGACATTTTGTTGAGGTTGTCTCTTTACTTTCTTGAAGCTTCTGGATGTGACGATGTAAAGGCAGCGTAAACGAAACTGCTAATAGAAACAGAAAACTTCAGGAAAAACCGAAACCGCAATCCTACACAAAGATCCTCAGATAGAGGAAGGTTTACTCTTAGCTGGTATTGCCAAATCAGATTGCACGTTTCTCAAATCTGGTTTGACAACTACGCAACTTGTGCTATTCCACGTCAAAACTGTAAGATGCCCTCCCGGCCCCCGTCCTCTGTTCTCTTTATTGGCTCCCATGAGGCGTGAAGTGATGACAGAGGCTGCACTCTGGGGACTGTTTATTTAATCTAGGATTCAATAATACACAGCTTAGTCATGAAAATTGGATGTAAGCAGCCCATTAGCTGGCATGTAAACCCGCCAACAAGGAGCCACTACAGCCTTAAGAGATTTTGACTGGTTCCAGTTTCTCTTTTGTGTTTGGCTACAGGGAAAACTAAGGCAGTTGTGGGTTTCATCCTGGATTTCAGAGTCTGCAAGGCTCCCAAAACTCTGAGGAAATTTGGGCCCACTTGCGTTTGTGGGTTTCTTAGCAGAAGACTGGTGACTTGGGGTATTGGCTTCCTCCACAAAGGTGGATAAATGAAGGCCTCTGTTTCCAGCAGACCTGAGGACTGACTGCGTCGCTCTCTGACTTTAATGTGATTCTTCTTACGTCACATCTTTGCTTCGTTGGGGATGTGTTTTGGGTCTTTGGGAGCATTTTGTACCCCAGCTGCTGAGGATCGGTTAAAAGTCCAAGATTTTAAAAGACGACGTCCCTTTTATATTTGACCTTCAGTGCATAAGTAAAAGAGCTGTGAGACTTTGGGAAAGCTCTTTTTTTCTTTGTGTGCCAAATCTCTCTTGAGTCAAGATGCTGCCAACGACCTCAATCTTAGTCTGACCCGACCAAAAAGTACCTTTTCTAACGTCTTCTCAGAATAATTTTTGTTAGCAGCATTAAGACACGTTGGTATATGGGCCTTCAATAGAAGAAAACTGAATGATTTCGATCCATAATATCGAATGGTGATCTTGGTGATTGTGGCGTGAATTGGCTTTAGATTACAAAAAAGGCACTCGTGCATCGTTTTTTTTTTTTTTTTTTTTTTTATCCTTTCACCATGTTTCAGACCTAAGAGCCATTTTATATTTACTTCATTATTGTCACCAAAGGCTCTCAGTTTCCAATCAGTCATCTTGCTGATGAACTTGTGCCTCATTCCAAGCTACAGCAGACGTACTGTATTGCAAACGGTGTCCGGCTGCATGGTCTCAAGTGAAAAAATAAACAGATTTTATGACGAGATGTTCAACACTGGACTATACAATCAGTCTGAGAGAGCTGATATCGATCAATTCAGTCACATGAGCTGTCTGACCAATAACAATATGGGAGAAAAACAATGTAGATGCACGCTGTGTATGATGTGTTTGTGTCAAACAAGTCAGATGTGGGATTTAGTCTTTGAGTCGGGTTTATCCATTTATCTAAATAAACACCATCCTCTCCCCGATCCAGATAAGCAACATTCAGAATCCTCAAAAGGAAACCCTTCAGAAACACACGTTGTTCTGGATTGCCCTTTCGTCCGTCTCCAGCGGAGGCATTTGTAAGGCAGCGAGTCTTGTTTTGATGCAAAATCTCAAACGCCGCAAATTCACGGACCACTGCGTCTATCGCCAGTCTCTTATCTCTGCCATTCAGTCGCCGTCGTCAAAGAACGGGAGGGAAGGGACACGTTTCTGTATGTCACGCGTTTCACTTTGTTCAGAACACGTCCAAACACAAAGCTACAACTCCACATCTGACAATAATAATAATAATAATGATAATCATCATCATCATTTGCCAAAATTGAGTGGGTATTCCCCATTTTCTCATCCCCATTCTACCAGAAATACAATGACTTGTTCCCTTTTGTCAGTCCAAAGTGGGGAGTTTTAAGTTTTACAGAGGCGTTTAGAGGATTATCTGGGTGCCTCCAAACATTCCTGTGTAATTAGACACCACCGCTGTCAGTCATGCAGAAGCAAAAAGCTGATTGGCTGCGTGTCAAATAAACTGCTGCCTTTGGGAATGTCCCCAGCGGAGTGTCAATAGTTCGTCTTTGAGCCCCGGAGTTCACTTACCTCATTTGCTTTATTCAAAGTTACGAAAGGGGAAGGTGGGGGTAAGGAAGCCCTGGGGGTGAATGAGTCTGATTGTGAAAGAGTAGACGGACGTGGAAGTAAAGAGGACAAGGCCAATCAGGGACGAACAATTTCAAAACAGTTCAGATGAGCTACTGTTAGAGGCAAATATTTCTGGCGTCATCTGAATTTGACTGATTTGTTTGGAAGTGGGAGCTAAGAGAAGAGAGACAAAAATAAAAGCAGACCTTAATAGATACGTTTATGTACGCAGCAGCGAAAAACAAAGGAACATGAGAACAAGGTTAAAAGAAAAGGAAGACGGATTGATCCTTTTGAAGGTCAATGTATACCTTCTGATCCGCGTCATATACGATCAGCAATCAAAAGCCAATCCAAAAACAATACAAAGGCAAAGAAAAAGGGAAGAAACGCGGCACTGCAGAAGCACAGACCTTGCAGACGTCTTCTCGTCTGGCGCTGACCTTAAGATAACAAGGACACGGCTCTTCTTCCACTTTTGATTTCTTTCTGCTCAGGCTCTAAAAGTCATTGTGTTTAACATTTGCTTTCGATGTCACAAAGAAAGAGACAAAACAATCATATTATTCTGACAAACATTTCTTGCGGCGGTGCGAATTTTGACTTTTGCCTCTTCTGGACAAGGGCGAGAGTAAAAGGTGAAGGGATAAAGGATATGACTAGAACCGTCACTTAAGAGACGGAAAACAAAACAGCCTTCTTAACCTTGGCCACAACTCAACCGCAATCTAAAAACCGAACATCGGTTTTTGCTTACTTCGGACGTCCAGAGCAGCATTTCACGTTGACGCAGACGCACACGGACAAGTGCGGGAGAGAAGGCACAGCCCAACTTTATGAGTTTTACTATTGTCGCTGAGGAACAAATTAATTTCATTGTCAAGAAACTCTCAATTAGAGATCTTCTTTCATACAATATTGATGTGACAGAGGCCTGTTTTGCTAAGCTTTTTTTTTTTTTTTTTTTTTTTTTTTTCCAAAACAGGAAAAACAAGAGAACACGGTTACAATAAAATGAGTTACTCACCCAAATGCACCCAAATCTGCAGATCGATAACTCACTCCAAAATCCAGAGCAAAATGACACATATGTTGTCATATCCAGTTTAATTAATATCCCACTTATCTTCCCTTCATTCTCCTGTACGCCCACTGTTTGGTCCTCAGTTCATTTCCTGCTCGATTTGCTGAGAAAAAGCTTTTATTTTCTCTGGGGTAAGCATGTCTCCAGGAATGCACAGATGTAAACACTTGGTTTTGTAAAGACTCTAGGCAGAACTAATCAGGGAACATGATGTCAAAGTGTGTTCGATATACCAGTGCTAAGTCTCGGAGAGCTCAGAACAAACAGAAACAGTTCATTTGTCTAAAGTTCACAGATATGAGTGCAAATTAAAAGCTGACTGTGCTGTTTCGACTCTTCGGTTGGGATAATTCTAAGCGTTCAGTTTTCATAACCTTAAATAACATGCACGGTCTTTCAACGCAGAATATATAGAGTAGGTCCAGATCTATCGGGGGATTTTTTTTTCTTTTTAGTGACCCTTTTTCGGAGCATAAATGCTGTTATAGCGAACCATTTCTCCCATATCGCTTATCAAGGTAAAAGCCATTTCAATAGCTGAAAGGCATGCACTCTCTCTCTCTCTGTCATATTCATTGTAAAATTGCTCCAAAGGTTTACCGAGTGAATGCAGTAAGGGTAAACAGGAGGGCTGATGCTGCCCAGGGATGGCCGCTTCTCCACTGCTCTTTCCATTACATTCTTTTGAAGCATTTTGATGTCCACACATTGGTTTTCTTCCACTTGCCGATCACGCGCGACTTTCTGTTGTCACAAAGTTCACTTTCGGAAGCAAAAGATGTTGTGAACATTTAGGCATGACGAATTTTCTTCTGCAATGAGACGAAATGGATCTACAGCTGCAGCGCAAAGGCGGCTCTCTGCTCTCCGTGGTTACGGCAAGTTTGGGAAGGAAAGAAGAAAACAAAACAAGCACTTATATTTCAGAAAACGTTTTTTGGCGCTGCTGATATTTAAAAGGCTATTAACCTTATTTTTTCTTGGCTTATCCTCTTTTAGCCAACTTAAAATAGTCCTTAAAACTGTCTAATTAGTGTCCTGGAACTTGATGCTACAGGCAAAATGACCTAAAACGTCCCAGAACCAGGAAGTGAGAATATCCAGCCGGTTTGTAAATCTATATGAAGATTTATTTTTGGCATATTTGCTGCCCCATAACTTTAAATCTGTACAACAACTTTACTCAAGCTTTTATTTTAGCCGCAGCCATTCCTTAGAGCTAAACTTTGACTTATTCATCAGGACAAACTTTTTTCCTCACTGGACAGAATACAAAGTGCGGAGAAGTAAGTACTTTTGAAGGTAGATTTATAAACCCTAAATATGTATGTATATGCAGTGCACATATTTAAATAGATGCATATTTCTTTTATTTTAGCCAGATATTGAATTGACTTTCCATTTGAAGATACTTATCTGGTTGATTGCACCTGACATTCTCATCCAGCTTGATAATTACAGTGGAGAGCAATAGACGGGTAGCGAGAGAAAAGATCACTGATTGAAAGACAGAGGAGCGATGGGAATGAGTCATAAGAAGCTGATTATTAGAACAGTGGCTAAGATGTTCGACGTACCAAAGGTCATTAAGATACGGCGGCATTAAGATGAGAGAATACTCAGAATGATGAGCAGTCAGCAGAAGAAAAACGTGTAAAAGTGGCGTGTGTGTGTGTGTGTGTGTGTGTGTGTGTGTGGTGGTTTTGAGATCGTCTACCGTTCAAAATTAATTTTTCTCACATTCACATTACTTTCTGGGCTTCCCCCCCCCGCCCCCCACCCTCTTTTATTCTGTCACACTCCCTCCTAAATCTCCCTATGAAATCAACTCTTGCTGCAGATAATTACAATGAACAACTTCATCGTTCGGCCGCCCCAGATAAGGCGTGGCTGAGCGGCGTCCGCGTCGCTGCCGGCCTCCGTTTTATCTCGATCGTCGCAGAACAACCGCCTTCTGCCCGTTTCTGCCCTAATCTCCTACGTAAACAATACTGATATTTCACCACAATCAAGTGGAAGACAAGAAAGACGACGGACGGACCGAAGACGGGAGGGGAAAAGAACTTGGCAGGCGAGGCAGAGTCAGATGATATCGTTTAACTTTATAAAAGCTCATCTCTTCGCTGATTGATTAAAAACTGGTCTCCACTTTGGTTTGCTGGTGGGTCAAATTATATTTGAAAGAGGAGAGGTCAATGCCCTGACCCCATTTTCTATATTCGCGCTGTGAATTTTCCACCAGGCGACGTGTGATGATGACAACCTCTCTTTGTTTTCATTGCTTAAAACTCGTCTTCCGTTCACTATTCTACTTGTTTGCGGCAGGAACTTTTTGGGACGCTCGCTGCCTTCACGTACTGGGGCAGCTTTGTTCTCCAAAATTGTCTTAAGTCAGAATCCTAACTGGCTTTATAAAGTCAAGGCTGCACAGGCCACTAAAATGTGCTTGTCAAACGCTTTATTTTGAGAAAGAAGAATCCGTAAGGGAGCAAATACTTTCCTACGACAGTTTGAAACAGAGTCGAATTCCAAAAGACGCGGTGACAAACAGCAGTCTGCCACTTTCCTAGCTAAAGTTGGAGACGAAATAAAATGCCTTAAAAGTGCGCCGACTGACCGAGTCCTGACATACACCTACAACAGCTTTGATTGGCATTTCCCTCAACGAGACTCTGGAGCGGTCCTGTTGTGGAAACAGTATTGTTTGCTTTTAGTGACCTCAGCCTATACCTCCGCTAAAAACACTGTGCTTACTCAAAAGTGTCTTGGCATTTAAATAGTTTTAACTGACCCGCAAGTCCAGAGGACTGCAGTGATCTGAGAGCTCAGGCTTTTAAGAGCGCCGCGGAGCAGCACACGCCGGCAGCACAACAAAGTGTACGTACAGTATATATTTAGATTTATAATTCAGATCCCACACTCAGCCGGCTTTCTTCCCCGAAGACACAACCAGACGAGGACAGATGCCAAGCCGCATCAAGTGCAAGCGTAAGAGAAAGCTGTGTCGAGGAAATTAAAGACAGCCTTTGTTATGACTAAAATTCCTGCCATTATTATTTGTGTGCGATACGGGTCGTGTGTATCTTGTGATTTCTGCCTCCGTTAGGGTAGAAAAAAGCAGCTTTTGATTGCGAGCAGCTGAATCCGAGTCTCTGTGGGTCGTCCCGTCGCCTCCTCACCCCTTCCCTGCACCGGAGCAGCCATGGACCATGATAACCCCCCTCTAGGACTGAGGAGAATCAGAGATGAAAGTTGATTTAATCTAAGCTGTACACTCACATACACTGCTACAGCCCAGGTTGGAGCGCGTGTGTGCGTGCGCGTGCGTGTGCATGAGTGTGTGTCATCAAAACATGGCAACTTAGTCCCTAAATCAGCCAGGACATTTCCATTGTCAACACTAACAGCATTGCTGAGGCCATCTGTTTTCTATGGGAAACCGTCCAACAAGCAGCTTTACAACCTGTTCATTCATATAAACATGTTGTGTCTTCTTCAGAAAAATAACATGAGCGCAGGAACCGGCGCTGTAAAACACACAGTGTTTATCAGAAACCTTACACATGAAGGTAAAATCCACCCCTTAATTTAATTATGTTTATTTTATCCTACAGACTGTTTTTACTCTGACCAATAATCCCTCGGATCGACGCCTCTTATGTTAATATTCAGTAAAAATGTTCACATTTAAACAGTTTTGCAACGGAAAATAAAAAAGGAAGACAAAGCGCTTTGGGTTTGACTCCCATTTAAAATTTTCCAAGTTTCAGGTTTAAATTTTGAGCAGAATTGTCGACGGTTTTCCATGAACCGCACCCCGACACCGCACAGGATTTAAAGTCTCGTCTTTGCCATGTACAGAAAACATTTTTGAGCCGTTAAATCTTTCACACACAGCAGCGTCAATACCTCTTAATAAGCAGTGTTGCTACAGAGCTCATTCAGTTTTATGTCGTATCGTTCACAGTTATTAGTATAAGGCTCCAATTCACATACAGAATAGCTTAGAATGACACAAATATTTTGATTTATGATAGTAATTGGTGGTCACAAATCATCACTCTCAAGAAGATTAATAATTGTGTTTTAAGATGCTTGGCAGATAAACAGGGACAAAAAAAAAAACAAACAGTTACAATAACATAAGGAACCAAAAGTAGTCCTACAATAGTAGATTGTTTGAAAGTTGAATAAATCATATTCATAGACACTAAAAATGATTAGAGATGTTTTGGTCATACTTGCAACTGAAATACAATAATCAGATTTGGGTTTTAATTTATCCGGATGGTAAATCCTTGTGTAAGCCGTTTTAAAAGTGAGAATATTAATTCATCTAATAGAGCTAGAACCTCCATTTTTAATTTTTTTTAGTTTGTAATAGTATGTCAAAGCACGTAACGTTTCTAGATTCTTTTTTTAAATTATTTTGATTTATGTAATTGCAAAGATGTTTGCTTTAAACAATCTCAGATTGCAAATGACCAATGCTTTGATCAGTGACGTTTCTTGAAGCACAAATATATAAATAAATAAATAAATAAATAAATAAAATATTGAAACTCTCCCGACAACAGCCTGTTTGCCGTTCCCCTGAGGGATAAATGTGTGTTTTTGCAGCTCTCTGCACAATAAACACATTTGATTTCCGAGCATCCTGTTTCTTAATTTAACAGACGTGCAGGTTCTTATTTGCGATGTCTTTCTTTCACAGAAGTTGCAGGGAGTCGGGGAAAAGAAAGCACCACCTGTTGTCGGATTTCTAAAGGATGAAACCCGCTGGAGGCCATGTGAACCTGGTTGGGAGTGGATTTCAGCGCGTGCTGCTGGAGAAGCCTATTTGTTGCGGAGAGGATTATGGTGACCGATCCAGAACCAAACAAGATTAATGGCAGCGGATCATGTTTGATTGGGAGGCTACAAAACAGCCCTGGTGTCTGTGGGGCAAGTCGTTGCACTGCTTGTGCAACAGTCAATTAAGACAATAGGGGTTGAAAAAATACGGCTTCTGTCCAAAGATCTGACACTGAACTGCCTGGGTCACCGAGACGACAGAACAGAGCCGCTCTGAAGTATTCTGCCTTTAATTTTGAGATGGAGCCAGAGAGTCGTGTCTTTTTATAGAGTCTGACATAAACACACACACACACACACACACAGAGGTATCTCTAATCCAAGTTAAGACAGTCAGACGCCCTCGGTGCATCACTCTCCAGTTCATTTCATAGATCTGTCATTGTCCCCGGACAAAAGCACCTCACCGGGATGACTAATCTGCGCTCGGCTCGCTGTCCTGGCTGACTCAGGCTGCCATGTCGATTGTCTTTCAGATGTGACTCAACAATCACTGGAGCGAGCTGTGATTGGAATGGAGACAAGTCACACAAAGAGGGGAGACGGGGGCAGCGATAAACAGAAACAAAGGGGGGAGGGGACGGAGGAATTCCTTTTATTCCCAGCTCATTAAAACTTCTCCAAAAAATCAAAAAGATGACGCAAGGCAGAGCTGTGTTTATATCACCCTGTGTGTGCGTGCGTGTGCCCGCGTGTGTGCATTCATATCTGAGTCCTCTCTTGTTTGTCCTGGAGCGCTGACGGTGAAGTCCCAGAAGCTGACACGTAGGACGGTCCACCTCAGCCTGGCACTGAAACGCTCACCTCGTCTGGGCCACTAGGCACTCAGAGTCCCTCTCCACAAACGTCCACCTCCAGACAGCGCCGCTGCTGTGGGAGGCAGAGACCGAAGTGGTTTTGGGAGTTGGGGTGTGGGCTGACATGCTGTCATGGAAGAATAAAATACACACACACACACGCATGCATATTCGCCCCTGCCGAGCGCGCAATATCAATATGATGATAAGTGGGAGACATTTCACAACCATTTCTCCCATTATCCCATTTTTCTCAGCTACCAGGAAACCTGGAGCCCACAGTGTTCTGACAAATCGTCTTTGACAGCCAGAAACTAGCATAGCTAAGCAAAATCTGACATGTCTGCGTAATGCATGCAGAGACAGGAAAATGAAGTGAGACCCACGAACACCTAGAAACGCTCGTACAGACCCATGGAGCTAAAATATAGTTACCTTATTTTTAAACAGTAGCCGCAAACTTACACTGGCTAAAACAAAAATACATTTGTCTTTTGTCTTAAAGTCAGAACATGACATGAATTTTAATTATCATTAAATTACTATTAAAAAATGACAAAGCACGGATGATTCCATTTAAGTTTTGGATTCATTCATAATATCTTACTTAGTTTGTTGGCAGACTTGCAAATGTTTCCATTTGACATGGAGGAAAAAAAAAAAAAATCACAAGAAATCAGCCAAGATATCAGGAAGAACATGAAGGAAGTCCCTCAAATCTGGTTCATCTTTCAGGTCAAATATCCCTGAAGGCGTCACGTTTATGTATGAAGTAATTACACGCAGTTATAAACACCGTTATTTTGACGACGTCCTGCAGAAACTCCTGTCAGGGCAAAATATGTGCTGGTGCCAAGAAAACATGTGTGGAATATCATCGTTGAGTTTTCCGTCATGCACTTGGCTTTCATTTTCAATGGTAATATACCAGGAAAGCAGATGTTGCTATTCTGAGATTGCTACTGAAAATCTGGGATTTAAACATTTCCTAAACACCAACCTTGACATTTAGAGCTAGATAGTTTTTATTAATGTTCCAATAAAAGGAGAACTGGTACAAGAGTAGAAAATATGCAAATGCTAAAAGCAAGCAAATAAAAAAAAAAAAAAAGATCTTTTATGTGTTGTAATTCGAAACATGCTATTGTATTTTGTATTTTTTTTTTTTTTTGCTTCAAGCCAGATCATGTCTAAAACATTACAGAAAGAAAGATTTTGGAACCATTCAGACTTTTTTTTTTTTTTTGAGAGGCTGCCAGCAGAGTCAAACAACCTGTAAGCGGATGAAAAAAAAAAAAAAAAGTCTAAAACCCTGCAGTTTTCAGCATGAAAAGACTTGTGTCTGATTTCCGAGACGTTCTATTGCACGCGCCGCTTTCTCTGCCCCATCTTCCCCGCAGATACATTGCAGATCAGTGAGCCTGCTGTCTCTTTGAGGCGGCGGTACACCGTTCCCGCTGAATTATTCACATCTTGTGGAGGAAAGGAGCGGAGAGAGGCAGGCTGCATGAAGCCAGGCTAATTAAAGCGGTTGTGTTAAATGTGTGGCTGTGTCTCAACCGGGCGGCGAGGAAAGAGAGATCAGCTGTGATACCTTTCTTCGTCCTCCATCTCTGCCACTCGTGGCCCCCGCCTCACCGTTTCTCTTGCCTCACTTATCCCCCCCCCCCGCAACCCCCCGCCCCTCGCCCTTCTCCCGCCCCCGTTCCCTCGGCTTTCTCAGGAAAATTACATCCTGACTGCTCACTTTAATATTTCAGTATCTAAGTGAGTGTGACAGGCTTTACTTTGTCCCCTCGCTCTCCCCTCCTCCTGTCTTCTGCCCCTACCTCCATCCATCCGCCCACCCCTCCACCTCCCCGGTCCCCGACCTCCTCGTGTCGTTTGCCTATCGTTCTCCCCGACAGTTCAGTCTTTGCCATGTGACAGGAGAGAGGCTGAGGGAGACGGAAGAAACAAAAACAAATCAGGCTCAAACCGAGGGCCGCTTTTCCCGGCTATCAGACCGCCTCTCTCTCTTGCTCTTCCGTGAGCTCCTAGACACCCACACGATCATGAACCCACGAGGAAGAAGGGGTATCGCTTCGACCCTGATGTATGCCGCTCCGCTCGGGCGATGCGCTCAGGTGATGTTTCAGACTGACAGGACGGGGAAGTGATCTCATCCACAGAGACAGACGTTGACTCAGAGTAGGGGTGTATGTTTGCGTCGCCGGAGAAGTCATCTTGTGTTCTCGAGCGTCTTTCACTCTTGAGATGCTCAACGCTCACTATTCTTTGGCTTCTGTCTGTGCTGCATTTGTGCAGAAGTGAAAACATCCCTTATTAGTCCACATTAATTGTTTGTCTAGAAAGTTTGAGGAAGTGTGAATGCACATTCAAACTCTGATGCGAACCAAAGAAAGCAAATTGTGGTCCGCTGGGAAAAAAAACGAGCTTTCGATTTGGTGTGAGAGAACTCTTGCGTGGTTTGAATGCTTGTCGGGATTCAAGCTCCATAAACAGGAAGCAGGGCATTCTGGGTAAAATATGACTAAAACAAACACCCGTGTCTGGCCCTAGTGGGAGAAACGGGTCGTGGTCTTTTGACCAACAACAAAAGAAACGTCCTACGACCGCTAACATGTGACCCCACTCCAGCTTTTTTTTCATTTTTATTTTGATTCTGGAGTATCGTTTTCTCCTTCTTCACTAAACGAAATTGCTTCACTGTGGCTAATGACACTACTTGCATTGTTTGGTGGCTGTATATTCAAATAAGTGACACTTGCACATAAATGTTTGAGCAGATCAACGTGGCCCCTTCATGCCCCTTCTGCCTCCTACCAACTCAAATGTTGTGAGCCGATCTCTGCAGAGCTGACAAGGACATCATCACCTGGGCTTCCTCAAATTCTTCAACGGCATAGCTAATCTTCCGATAGTCGTAAAAATAAAAAAATAAAAATCTCAAGAAAATGTTGGTAATCCTACCAGACCCAAAGCTGGAACGGTTCGGTCTGATTCATCGTCAGACACGATGTGGATGTTGTGTTCGGTTCTGTGAGAGAGCTGAGATATGCTCCCGATGATGTATTGTACGGATATTTATTATACATGTTGAAGTGGGAGAAGTGCTCTTGTTTGTGAAGCAATGAGAGTGAGTTATCAGAGGTGAATAGCCAAGAAGATAACTGAGTGTGTTGTGTGTTCATGCACACGATGATACACATCAATAATTTAGCTAGTCTCTTCAACTACCCCATTCATTCTATTTTCATCTCTGCCATTTGATATCCCTCTCTGTTTCCACTGTCAAACATAGCATATTATGCCCGAAAGCAAGCGCACACACACACACACACGCACGCACACACACAAACACACAAAGAAAACACAAAGAGCCTCAGGAAACAAGGCCTTTATTTCAATAAGAAGGAAAGCAAACGGTGCAGTGGCAACAATGTGCAGACAAAAGCACCGACTCGAGCGCTGGTATGTCTGCACACAAACACAGAAAGAATCGCACACACACACACAAAAAAAAGACAGAAACTCTTGAAGTGAGCAGGTACAGACACTGTACACAACATTGATCATATAATTTACTCCTCTCTATCAAGCTACAAGGCTATTGATCAAATAATTCCACATGTGCGCTTTGGCTACCGCCAAATTGCTAAAATGGGGCTGCTCTACTTAAAGTGTGTCCCGTAATGGGTCTGGCATCGATCGTGACTCCCCCTCACTCATTCGCAATGCAAACAAAACCCATTCAAGCTGAGCTGAAAGCAACTGAGAGGGGATGTGAATAAAGGTAAAAAAAAAAATAAAAATAAAAATAATATCCCAAATCACACAAACCGGCAGACAAATCAGAGGCTAATACAACACTCCGAGATCGACTCAGAATAAACCTGACGCCGGCAAGTTTGGCCGGGTATTTTTTCAAATTTTATTATTTATTTATTTTTTTTAGTTCATCAGATTTTTGAAAGGACCTACTTGTCTTGTCGAGGTGCGACGCGGAGCGGCAGGTGGGTTTTATGAGGGACCGGGAGATTAGGGCCAGTTGAAAGGCCAATTTGACCCCATTTTGTTCCGTGATGGGTCTGCTGACCGATTTCCTGCTGCCGAGGTGCCCAGAGGCTTAGAGGCAGGAGTCACATGGATGCACACAATGCAGCCGGATTGGTAATTCAAGAGTTCAACACAAGTGCGTGCATGCATATATTTATTAAATCTGCGCGCTTCGCCGTCGCATTTCCATATACGTACTGAACTCCGGCAGACAGCTGGAAGATGGGAGCCGTTGATTCATACTGAAAAAAACAAAGTGTGAGAAAACGATTACTATAGTTACAGTATACCTCTTCAATCCACTATTTTACCACAGGGAACTGAGACTATTCAACCTGTATTGCTACCTTTTAGTTAGAGTAACATCTGAAGTCCAAATTAAGGTCGAAGTCAACATTTCCATCAGTGAGCACATTTCATCTACTACTGTAAACAGGGTGGGCTCTATCTGAAGACCTGAGGTGCTAGAAAGATTCATATTTTAATTGTTTTCCACAGGAAAGTCACCACACATTGTTAGTAGGCGTTATTTGGACCATGTGTCATTCATACCCAGTAGGTTTTCATTGTCATGAATTCAAAGATGTTGAATTTTGTTTGTCACTCGAGTTCTTCAGCTCTTTAGCTCAAGTGACCGTTGTTAGTGGTGATTTTTCATTCCTTTTTATGTTGTTTTTCTGGTTTGCGACGGGAAAACGAAGGAGTGAATTACTCTGAAGTGGTGCACAAATCTGTATTCGCCCCACATTTGGGTCAGGCGCACCAGGACAGTCGACCTAGGGGTCCTCAGAGTTTGCTTTGACAGGTTTTCAGACAAACAAAGATACCTATTGTTCTTCTTCCAGTTGTGATTTGGACTCCTGTTTGCACTGGAGAGACCTCTGTGTTCAATAGGACAGGAAGTCATGACTCAGCATTTTGACTATGTCATCACCTCGCACTGGAAATTGTCAGCTTTTCTTTTTTTCTTGACATTCGTTTTGATTATCTCCATGTTCTTCCAAAAACACAGCATTCACCAACTCTTTAAGGGTTAACGTTTTCACTCTTCTCAGCTTAAAGAAGTGTGATGTTTGATGAATCCAATGACGACCAGCGAGAGCACGCCTCAGTTAAAAGGTGAGTCGCGTAAAAAAAACACAGTCAGGTTCACAGCTCCCCGTAAAGTTAACACCTCCAGAAACTTGTTTGAAATATTCTTGCAGGGAGGCACAAATAAAAATTAAAAAAAATTACTCGCAGAGAAACCAGGCAAGAAAAATGATCAGACATGAATGAAATTGAGGGTAGGGCCTTATTTTTGTTTGCAAAAAAGTTGGGGAAGAGCCAAAAATGACAGGTGAAAAAAGACGAGTCCCCTGCACAGGGTGAAATGGCAAAAAAAAAAATTTTAATAAATAATGATTGGGCTTGTTTTTATCTATAAACTAAGCCAACGAATAAACGGTCTCAGCTCTTTGCTAAGCATAAAATCACCTCCACCTTCGTGTGTTATTGTCCGCTGACCCAGAATGTGTTTTTTTTTTTTTTAAAAAAGACCACATCTTATAATTTACATGAGAACTAAACACGGAAGGAAGGCTGAAAAAAAGTGGATAACATAAAAGTAATCACACGGGAAGGAAAGAAACGGAAGACAAAAAAGGTCAAGATATAGATATAGGGTGTGACAGAGAAGGAGAGAGGAGGAGAGTCCAGCTGGTGGCAGAAAGAGAGAGATGTAAGGATATGACACCTCCTGTCCCTGCACCGGCCCTTCACGGGAACATGCATGACAGCCCCTGTCGCACTCATTTACTCTCCTCCCCTTCGCCAAAAGATGTACGGAAGGACGGAGAGAACAGCAGGCGGGCAAAGAATAGGCAAATTAAAAAAAAAAAGAAAGAAAGGAAAACCAAAACACTTGCGGCATTAACACATCACAAAGCTCAGTGTTGTGTTTTTTTTTTTTTCTTTCTCTCTTCAATAATGAAATAAAGCTTCCATTATTGAAGGTTTTTAATTAACAGCTGAGCGGCTGCTCTCACTCAGCAATATTTAAACTGTTATTCCAATACAATTGTTTACGTGACAAATTAGAAAAAGAAAAAAACAGTGAGATAAAAACACTTTTCTTATTCTGCCTGTAATTTTTTCTCTTTTATTTTTTATTTTTTGTGCAAATCAGTTGAAACCACCAAGTTGCCAAAAATTGACCGTCACCAACAAAAGACGGGCTAAAAGTTTTGCACGAAACAACGTGAAGAGACACAAGAATATAATCCCATGGAGTGCTGACCAGTGAGATTTTACCAGATGACTGTGCTCTTCAAAAGTTGACCCAGGTTCAACTATTCGTGAGACAAGGATGCCCTTTTATAAGGCTCATTGTGCTTCTGTCGCTCTGCGTCATTTATGCTTTCTGGTTGTTTATGTGCGCTTGCTTCACAAAGCGCTGATGAGACGTTTAAGAAGAGTAATGATGAGCGGTCGGCCGGGCTTCAGTAACAGACAGCGGCCAGATTTTTCAGGCCAAATCCTCTCAGAACCTCTCAAAAGTGTCCACTTGTCTTTGATTGGAGTTTTTTTTTTTTTTTTTTTTTTTTTAACAGATCAAAAAGTTAAAAAGTGTGATGTAAATATTTGTTCAGCGCTAGATCCGATTCGTCTAAGTGTGTATGTGAGCACTAACAGCTACTGTCTGAATACTTTTGCTGCCTCCGGCGCTGAACTGAAAACAACACTAATGGCGCTGCACTTCAGCAGGGAGCAAAACAGCAAGTTTTTTCTTAGCTAAAAGCAACAACGGAGCTGCACCTGCTACGGTGCGGCAGGTAAGAATTATATGATGAGACCTTGTGATTCAGAGAGCATCGTGAAGGCGTTCGTGACTGGCTCCTTTCTGCTCAGACTTTTAGTTGTTTAATTGACATCTTGTCTCTGGTGGCTACCATTGAGGTCAAAATCCAACAAATTTCAGCTTTACCAGAGCAGCTAAATGCCGCCTGAGCATACTTCCTCTTTGAAATGGGAGCTGAAGTCTACTTAGGTCCACCTTAGCGCAGCGCAAAACACGTTATTGCATGGAGAGACACCTTTGCTCTTCTGTTAAACCGTAATGTTTTTCTTGCGATCCAGTTCTGTAGGGTCTGATTTACGGATGCACGGGAAGAGGAAAACAACAAAGGTAATCGCAGATACAATGGTGCTGTGTTACTTAACCAGTTCAGTTTGACACAATTTCTACATGTGTAACATCAGTATTTTGTTCAGGGGAGGCAAAGACGGGTTACTGTGCAATGAGGCAGAAGCTGAAGGTCAAAAAGCGCAAGCGTGTTTGACAACATGCTAAACTCACAGCTCCATCTAGTTGCCTGGCATGACAACTACAGTTGACTACAAGTATCTTTGTTGACGTCAGAAAATACTAACAGTTTCCAGACAGTCTTTTCTACCTGCTGAAGAAAAACATCCCCATAATTCTCATGATGCTGCCACACCTTCATCGTCATGTCGATGAAGGTGTGTTCAGGGTTCCTTTGCTCGACACTTAGCTCAGTGTCATTTAAGCTAACAAGCTAAGTCACACTGCATTTTTCTGCGTCCCCAACACATGGCTTCTTTTTAGCGACAAATTATTTCTTGCCATTTTTCCATGTAGGATTCAAAGTTTGTTGTTGCGACAAAGTAAAACAGTTCAAGGATTATTGATACTTTGGCAAATAGCGTATGTTCATATGTAACATCCTTTATTGCGCCTTCGGGACTCGGTGGCAGGAAAACAGCAGCCATTGCATGAGCAATGAAATGAGCCGAACCAATCAAGGGAACTCGGTGTGTATTTTGTGTGTATGCTTCACTGGCTAAAACTGAAGAGGAGTGGAGGCGAAGCCACGAGGAAGAAAAAAAAAAAAAAACATCAGTCTGGTGCAGTAGTTAGTTTATGTAAAGGACGACGGACTGCGAGGGAAAAGCGGAGACTTGGAGGGCCCTGTTGCGGCGCTCAACACAATAATGAATTTCAAATAAGTTATTCACTTGAAGAGTAAGTGGCTGGCACCAACTCCTTACAGCTGGTTTGCTGAGATAATTGATTCTGAAATAGTTTCTAGGAGGAGGAATGGGAATGGCGGCTGGAGAAGCAGGATGACAGCTACAAGCGGGCTAAGTGTGGAAAAGTGCAGAGCAGCGACTTGGGAGTGTGTAGAAGTCGTTTATGGGTGTGTGTGTGTGTGTGAGAGGTACAGGAGATGAGTTGCGGGGCTGATACAATTTTAGGAAAATAGCTGTATCGGGATAAAGGCCAGGCGTTAGCTTCAATTAGCCTGAAGCGGCTCCACAGCCTCTCAGACCCGCTCATGTGGGAAAGCCGCGTTTCCCTTTTTTTTTTTTTTTTTCATTCCAAACGTGTCCGCTTCATCTCCGCCGTCCACGCTCTCTCCTCTGGACTCGGGAGCGTGTCGGATAGCGGAACTTTGAGCTGCCTTTCCGCCGAGCTGTTAACATGGCGGCCTCCCTCCGCTGGCTGCACCGACGCAGATAACTGAGCATCCGGGATGACGGCGTCGCGCGCTCAATGAGATGCATTAGTGGCAGGATTTGAATTGACAATGTAATTTACCGCATCTCTCACCCACTCCTGACTCCCCCGCTTTCTATCTGCTCCCGCCACCCTCCTCTCGCTATCTCCCTGTTTATTTTGCTGCGAGAGAGAGAGCGAGAGAGAGACGGCGAGGTGAAGAAACTCAAGCCGCAGCAGCAGCAGCCGCCGCCGCCGGGGTTTTCCATCATGAATATATTTAACACATGAAACATCGTACAGTGAGGTGTAGAGATTGAACGACGTACGCTGACCAGCAAAACAGCTTTTGTTGCCTCGCATCAGAAAATGTAATAAAAGCATCTCTTTCGAGATAAACAGCCCATTTTGAAACAGCAATTTAAAACAACCCTGAACATGAAGGAGCACCACGCACTTGAAATAACGTGGACTGGAGATTTCTTTTTGATAAATGCATCTAATTGGAGGAGTTTGAAGGATTATAAGCAAGAAAAATAACCCTTAAATGTATCAAAAACAAGACAAAAAATAATAATCTGCATGCTGCTGTTTAAAAAATCTATAATGCTACAAATTGAAAATTTCTGAATATGTAAAACATTAGTGTGGATCT
Source organism: Poeciliopsis turrubarensis (assembly GCA_010277015.1). Classification (NCBI taxonomy): domain Eukaryota; kingdom Metazoa; phylum Chordata; class Actinopteri; order Cyprinodontiformes; family Poeciliidae; genus Poeciliopsis; species Poeciliopsis turrubarensis. Next base: position 935,060 of record VMRN01000016.1, read on the forward strand.
CAGAAATGCCCTGGAAGGAGGCAGCGAAGGAAGTCACTGAAACTTCAGAGCTAAAGTGGGCGAGGGTGTGAAATGGTGAGCTTAAGTGTTTTTGTGAAAGAAGCCATACTACTTCAAATTTTACAACATTACACCAACAAACCTTGTTATATTTTATTAGGACTTTATGACAGGCCAAAAGCAAAGCAATACATAACTATGAAGGGGAGGGAAAACAGTATATGGTTGTCAAAAATATAGAAACATTTCCTGGTGTAGAAACCAGAAGTTTTTTTCTGGCCTCCGTGTAAAACTCTATATTTGGCAGAAAAAGCTACTCTGAAACAGCTGGCCAGAGTTGATGGGAAGATGGATGGAGCTAAATACCAAAAAAAAAAAAAAATCAGTTAGAGGCTGCAAAGCACTTGGGACCTGGGTGAAGGTTCAGATTCCAGCAGGAGAACAACCTCAAACAAGTAGCCACAGCAACACTGACATGGTTTCTGTACAACAATGTTTCTATTTTGGAACGGCCCAGTCAAAGTCCAGACCTGAACTCCATTTTGAGGGTTGGAAGTGTATTTTTAATCAATTAAATCCGCCTGATCTACCCTGTAAAGGAAGATGGGATGAAATTAAGTCTTTAGATGTTTAAATTTGGTGGAGGGCAGAGCCAGAAAACACCTGCAAACTTTAGCTGCCAAAGCAAAAAGTGGTTCTACAAAGGTCGATCTCAGGTGGGCCGAATTCTAAAAGTGTGTATCCTTACACTTCTAACGAACAAATCGCTGGTTACTTTGTGCTGGTGAATATTATAAACTCCGTACAAACCATGCAGAGTAATTTGCACACAATTTGACAACATTCCAGGGGCATGAATACTTTCAGCTTGCAATCATCGCACAATTTGACAAGAGGAAGAACTAATAATCCCTGGAACGTAATTTCTTTCAGTGCAGTCTGAGGAATTATTGTATCATTATGATGTTACCAGTTACACTCCATTGTGGGTGTGGCTCCTTTGAAAGCTTTGATTGACATGAGAGTTTTTTTTTTTCCACGTGTACAAAGTGTTTGGGTTCTTGTGGTAGGTCAGAACAAGTTCAGTGACTTTATTCACAGAAAATAACGTTGCAGAATTCCCACAAACCAGTTCTGGACCAGTGTAGAAACCAGTGGAACCACAGCAATTATCTTTTCCAAAATCTTAAGTGGCTCCTGGTGTCTAGCTCTAACTGATTTTTCTTTTTTTTTTTTTTTTCTTACTTGTTAAACTTTCAAAACATGTCAACAGTGAACTTTAAAATGCATTGTCATTGAGCCTAATCCAGGGTTTTCACTTGACACCTCTGATGTCTCCTTTGCGAACACACCTCTGTCTCCGTGTCTCGGATTCTCAGGCAACAGGACAGTTTTGACAGCCGTGGCCTCGGGCCAAGATGCTCATAGAGACCATAATTGTGCTATAAGCTAAAAGGGTAATCGGTATACCCTCTGTTTAACACCTGACTGTCAATTTGCGTCTAACCGGGAGTGCGTTGGTGTGCGTGCGTGTGTGTGTGTGTGTGTGTGTGTGCGCGCAAGCCAAGTTTTGACATTGTGAAAGAGGAGGAGCAAGGAGCGAGCCCTGTGCTGACATGCATGCGTGTCTCTGGAGCCAAATTTTCACTTAGGACAGCAAGTGTGGGGCTAAAATCTGACACCCACATCAGCACACGCAGACACACACACACGCACGCACGCTAATTACACGCACTTGAAAGGACACACTCAAAGCACAATAGTTTTTCTTTTTGAGTGTGTGTGTGTATGCATGCATGCGTACATGTGTGGGTTCCTTTTTGATTCAGATTGACAGGATGCTTAGGAGGCTGTGTGCTCACTGTAATTACACGCACTCCAGAAATGTCGGCTCTCGATGTTGGCGAAGAGGGTGTAATCAACGCTCGCACGCGCACCCACACACGCACACACCTGACATTCTTATAAAGATTAGCGACGCGCGTTTTTTTTTTTTGCCGTGGAATTCAATCTTGGGCTGAGGAAAATAAGTCAGGAAAACACACACGCACACACACTCACAAAGGAAGCATCACTGTCATGGCAGTCATCATCAGTGACAGCTGTTGTCTTATCATCAAATCTGTCACCATCATCACTATCATCATCACATTTATCGCTGCTTGTTGTTGACGGCAATCTTTTTATTCCATTTTTTGCTTCCCCCCCCCCCCCCCAAAACCACCTAAAACACAACCCATTTGCATGCAAAAAAAAAAAAACACGCACACACACGAGTGCGAAACAACACCTTGGGTTGTTGTGGTGGTGAATATTCATCGGCTGCCGCACAAAACTCACATCAGTGTTAAGCGGAGATATTAAGACAACAGCAGGGGTTCACACCACACGTAGATCATAGTGGCTGCACAGATTACTGTAAGATGAAGCAAACATCCACACCAAAGTTATTCATCAAAGTCACGCACCTTTATTAGGAACCATTTCTTGGATCTTTCATAAAAAACTGTTTTGTTTTGTTTTTTTTAATGAAGAGATTCAGATTACAGAAATGACTTACATTAACAACTTATGTTAATTACCAAATACAACAATTACATTAAAAGTTAATGTCCAAGGAGATGTTGTTTTTCCATTGGTAAATGTACCCTGTGAGGTTTTACTGAAGAACAATCAAATTGCTCATCTGGCGACTTTTGATAAACTTTAACAAGCCTTGCACAACATGTCAAATCTCATCCCTACATCAACTTGAGTAATTTGGATGCCATATTTGGCAGGTTCATAGATTTTGACTGCCACGCACTCAGTGTTTCCCATCCTGCCTCCTGTGCTAGATCATAGTTCAGTAAATGGGTCTAAACATAAACAAGTGAAGCGAGTTTAATGGAATATTGAGTCCTTCATGTAATCTCATTCCACTGGAATGGGTTGGTGCGGATTGGTAATCTGTTTGGTCTGTTTCCATTGTAAAAGCTATTCCCTTACAATCTATTTGAACTCCACGATTACTGGATCTCCTTCAGTTTTAGGCCTTAAGGACAATGGAACAGTACGATTAGGGCGGAGCTACACGGCCGTTGATTGGGGGTGCAGAAAAACCCATGCCTTACGGCTCAATGGAAATGAGGCTTCAGTTTATCCAAACAGCTGCTGTCTTTCAGACTGTAGAGCGATGGAATGTTTTTCTTACTTCTTCACCCCGATATTGACCGTAATGACAGCAGGGTAATGGGATGTCATGCAGGTATGTACATGGTGGAGTGAACTGGTGGCATTGGACTCAAATGTTTGTCACCATTTCTCGTGAAAGCAGAGGGTGAAGAAACATTGGTAAGACTCGAAACAAAACCTCATTAAACGGATCGACATTTAGTTTGGCTTGAAATAATCGCTGTACGTCTTTGGCCATCCCAATTTGTTCTGCCCCTTTTCACAAACCACGTCTGTAATTTACTTGAAATCCACACCGAGTTCCTTCATGTAGCTCAAACATTTTTCTATCGCTGCACAGAAATGATACACATTTGGAGGAGTTTGATTACATATAAGCAAATAGGAAGTTCTGTCCTCTGAAAGACGCCATCTTTACTCTCCTCTGGACGAGTATAACTACCACCAACTGGACCAAACAGACTTTTACATGCGAGTTTTAGTCATTCAGTGATTTTAATGAAGTTTTACTCAACGGTTGCCTGTCTTCTATGTAAATAAAACCCAAAACAAAACAACCGTTACATCGCTTGGATCATATTATCATTGGAGGCATTGCATTTTGGTGTTGGGATGGTAGACTTTTATCTCAATCAAATAAATTGATTGAGATAATCAATTTCTCTCAAAAAATTGTTTACAGCAAATATTACAGACACATCATGAAGTGTAACTATTTTAGGAACTTCTGTTGTTTTGCATTTATGTACGGTTGGTAACTCTACGAAAAAATCGTTTTCCCTCTGATCTCCAAACTTCTTTGTTGAAAAAGCTGCCTGGTCCCTGAGCAAACCTCGGTGTGTTTGTCTTTCTCGTTCCCACTGCGCACCTTAATTACCTCAGGCACCATTTACCAGAGGTTATTAAGGAACAGCTGTCCCCTCCCTATGTTTATGTATGGATGTTTCTCCCCTCCCGGCCTTAGGCTACCAGTCCTGCCTTTTTTGCATAACAAGCATACACTCTCCAGTCCAGGTTTCCGTGGTCATTACTCTGCACCCTGTGGTCCCTGAATTCCCGACTACTCCCTCGAGTCCCAGGACCGCCTGCAGGGCAGTGCTGAGGGCAACGTTGTTTTCATTAACGTGGTCATTTTCCGCACACTATGATTTAGGTGCGTTCCTTTAAATAGTTTTTAAAAAGCCGGGCCTCTTCACATTAAATACCGCCACAGTAGAACTATTAAGTGGAGGGAAGCAGCCGGACAAACTGTCGCTGTTGAGGCATTTCAATTCCGTCGCAATGGGACGGCTTTAACACACACACACACACACACGCACCCACACACGCACACACACACGCACACACACACGCACACACACACATCCATCCAAGGTGATTTGCTACATCACCTTGGTTGCCTTTATGGACAGGTTAAACATTATTATGCATTATTATGTTACTAACCAGCTTGTTTTTTTTCTTTGCTAAACTTCAAGACGGGGCAATTAATCGTGGAGTCCTTCATCTAGAAACAATCACGGTTACAGCGAGGGGTTCTCTGAGAACCTCTGAAAGTCATGGCTGCCTCTCCCAGAATCTTTGATATGTCATGTTGACAGATGGCACTACTAGCGTGACACTGCATCTTATCACCACTGGACAAATACTCTTGAGTTAATAATTGATAATTGCATCAAACTCCGGGTGATTTTTTTTTTCCATCTCTCCTTGATTCTTCTCTTTGTTTCTTTCTATATGTTAAAGATGCACAAATGTATGACGATTACAGTCGTACAGGAATGTAAAACAATGTTAAATTTAAATTGTTTTCTCGCTTTCCTCCATACGGTCCACTTTTTTTTTCTATTAGGAACGGAAGTATTGTCATTCTGCCGCGTTATAGAGTAGCTGTCGTAAAACAAAATGTTGCTGTTGTTTTTACTGTTTTCATTTATTTTGCTTCTGTTTTGAATAAAAAGCTAATGATAAAAACATAATGGTGATTCTCAATTGTTGACTGATGTTGTTTTACGACTTTGTAATTTTTTGTTTATATGATGCAAAGCACTTCGAACTGCTGAAATGTGCTCTACAAATAAACTAGATTGAGTAATTGAATGGATGCTAATTCACTGTTAGCATCTTAGATGACTTATAGTTGCATCCATGAGTAACTTTAAGAGAATCTGGAGTCTCTGTATGTATTCCCCAGAAAATGCAGATCCTTACTTTAAGTCTGAGATTTCCAAAATGTTGTCAGCTTCTTCATTTTATTTAATTATTTCATAGGAGGTTTCAAGCTAAAAAGAACTCCAGTCCTTTATTATGCTATTTTTGTGCCACCAAAGGAGAAAATGTCCGAGGAGAGAGAAACGATTGCAAAGCGGTGTAGTTTGGTCCATAATACACCATTTGTATTGATCGACACTTCGACACAAACTAAAATCCAGCCCGACCAGTTGACTTAAGAGACATTTTTCAGTTTTTATTTTCTCAAAACAACAGAATCACTGCAGAACAAAAATGCTGGTAACAGAGAACCATCTTTTCACACGTCTCTTTTTTTTTTAAACTGACTAAAACGACAAATTTGGAGCAGCACAGGTCTTTGGTTTTAAAGTGATTTAACTGAACACAGATAAGGTAGAAATCTTCCCTTCCTCTGAGGCAAAGCCTCGTGTTTAAATATGTGTGGGAGGAAAAAACGAAGCAAATCTGGTTTCGAGATTAACAGTGAGCTGCCTCGTCTACTCAATCTGAGTGTTTGCCAATGCAGTCTGGGTTTTTTTTTTTTTTCAACTTCCACAGAAGCTTTATGTGCTTCGCAATCAAACTTTTTAAGGCAACTTTGAGTCAAATGTGAAAAGTAGGTTAATGTTTTATTTATTTTGGTCATGTTTAACCTTTCCATACATAAGTTAAAAAAGAAGAATAAGCACACAATACTAAAAATGAACAAAAGTAATAAAAATAGATGAATGAATTAGATGTCAATGACAACACCAAAATGTAGCCCGAAACAAGTGAAGGTAGAAGCTTACTACAAGTTTATTGTTTATTTTTTAGACATAAAAAAGTGGAATCTTTCCTGTGTATTTTTATAAATCACATTAGGAACTGAAACTAAGTTGCTTGTCTTGTAGGTTTTCTTTTTATTGATTGTTTTTGCCACATGTGGGTGTTTTCCTGGCAAATTTCCCTTTCACGATAACACTTTCCAAAAGATGATCTCGTATGAGGAACAAAAAAAAAAAAACGACATGAACATGTCGTCGGACCAGAGTGGAGGAAGAGCTGCCACACACACACACACGCACACGCACGCACACACACACACGCACACACACTTCTCTGCTTCCCCTATCATAACTGAGACACACACTCAGCCGTGTCCACGTCAACTCTGTCGGTAGCATAGCCAAGTCTGCGGGAGGGGGGGGTCGTACTGACACACACATGCACATCCTACATTCTTACACAGAAAAGCACTTCGTGGACAGGCTGTCTGGGGAAAGGTGCGAACAAGATATTTTGTGGCCTTTTTTTCCTGGAGCTGCCGAGCCACGCTAATAGCTCTGCGCGTGTATGCATTGGCGTTCAGCTGTGTTTGTGCCTTGTAGACTTTGAGTATGCGCTTGCCCTTTACAGCGAGGTGTGGAACCCGAGCGTAACCCTCGAACCTAAACCTAATCCTAGCCCCAAACGTCAGACTTCCATCACGCAACATTTTGCGTTTCTGAGAGGAAAAAGAAGGGCGGACAAATCGCTTCCAGATATGTCTTCACTCCTGTGGTCTCCATAAAGACAGGAACGGAAATGTGCACAAACACAAGGTCCTGAGATTTAGGTCTTACTCTGATGCGTGGGGGTGAATCCCTGACGGCAAGAGGGACCTGCACCAGCAAGAGTGAGAGAAGATAAAGTTGTTTTTGCTCCATCTTTCTCTGGTGCGTCTTTCGCGTTAAGACCTGCATCTTCATACGGACAAGTCACAAAACAATTTCATAAAAAAAATT
>VMRN01000016.1:948565-963453 GCA_010277015.1 Poeciliopsis turrubarensis
AGAGAGAGAGAGAGAGAGAGAGAGAGAGAGAGAGAGAGAGAGAGAGAGAGGGAGAGAGAGAGAGAGAGAGAGAGAGAGAGAGAGAGAGAGAGAGAGAGATTTCTGATTACCTGACAAGTTAGGGCTGGAAAGGCTACACTTAGCCCATTAAAGATTTTTTCTCCAGCGTGACATTTGAGAGCAGCTGTGAAGCCGCGCGCCACCTTGCCATTTCCCCGTACACTGGGCATCCATTTAGGGACACGGGTGGAGGGAGAGGAGTGGGGATGGTGGTGGTGGTGGTGGTGGTGGGGGTTAGTTAGAAAGAGGGGCCACCGGGCCATCGCGGCAACACAAATGGATTTCATTCACCGAGGTGAACTGTAGTACTCCGATAAATGCACTTCCTTGAATGTCAGCAAATGTCACCGGAGAAGCCATTTGCCACCGTTTTAATAGCTTCCGCGGACTTCATGGCGGCGGGAAGGGGGGAGGTGGGGGGACGATGAGTCACGCGGAGGAGCGGGCAGGCTGAGAGGAGAGCGCGAACCACGGAGGCATGAGCGGGCGACACGGAGGACAAACAACAGAGGGATTATGTCAAACAAAAGGAGAACAAGTTGGGCCATCGTCACTTCCACGTGATTAAGCAATGAGCGACTTGATACGTCTCCCAACAACACGAGCTCCTCTCATCCTTCTTCTGCTTCTGCTTCCTCCGTTCTCACCTGCAGATGTTCCCTGTTGTGAGAATTTGCGTCATTACCCCACGTTGCGTCATTACCCCTCCTCCCCCTCCCCCTCGGTCTCATCCGGGTCTGACATCATTAAGTGTAAGGTGAGAGTCTGCGGGTTGAGTTGAGGCCTCTGCGCCCTGAGAACCGGCGCCCAACCAAACCGCAAACACATCCAGACAGTTTTGGTTTGATTAGTGAAATAAAGGCAAGGCGGGTTAATTCCTCCCACAACCAAACCTCAAACCTCACTAACCCTTTAGTGACGTCATCACATGGTGACCCTTTTCCTTGACTTGTTGCTGCCAGCTCCCTGTTTGTTCTTTTCTCATTTTTCCTCCTGATCTGTTTGTCCCCCAGTTTCACTTTACTTTTGCACTTCAGTATAACACGAGGCCTTGTTTTTGTTTCTTATAGCAGTTTATTTATTTTATGTTATTTTTTTTTACTGCACCCACTGGGTTTGCATCAGTGTGTGAGTAGGTTGTTTTGACCGCTTGAGGACGACGCCGGCTGCAGCCAATCCTAATCCCCCATTCATTTCCACAAGCAGTTGCTAAGGTTACAAATTACCTTTGGAGCTGGTAAGTGGTTTCTTTTATGACACTGGACGCCCTAATCCTTTTACTGAATACATATTTCATTTAGTTCATTTAGGATTAGCACAACAACGGATACAGTTGTTTTTTTTTGGGGGGGGGGGACTTATTTCGGCTCCGGCTCTGTGTTTTGTTCTTGCTCATCAGGCAGAGCACTTGCAAATCAACTCTGACTCCCATTTAAAGTAACTAAATAAATTAATAAATAATGCTTTTCATAACTTTAGTTTCGTTTTTTCTTTTTTTTTTCTCTGTCTTTCGTTTTCTTCTTCTCATGGCAGAGCGGTGGGAAAACCTGAGGGAAGTGAAACTCAATCAAGCAGCCTCTGTTAGATAAGTAACGACGAGGCTATTATCTGGTAAACAATCGATGAGAGCGCATTATTCTCCTTTTCAGCCTCCGTGGTGTGTTCGGGCTGCCGGTTTTTAGCAGCTGCCAACAATTATGGCGCGTTGTTCTTTAATGTCTTTTTTAGCACAAAAAAATAGAAAGGCGCTGGTGTGTTTATCTTTGCCTGAATTTCTCAGTGGTGATATGACTACAGTATCTGGTGGCTCTTTTTTTTTTGACTGGTGACTTCAACGAGTAAATGAAAGCCCTGAAAAAAAAAGAAACACTACTGTATGGTATTCAGAACTTGGGGTAAAGTTTCAGGATTTTTGCCAGTAATTCTTAATTATATTTTGACATAGAGTGGTTTTGAAAAGTAACCTGGAGCATTTTGTCTGATTCAAACATTATTGGGATTTTCACAATAACCCCAAAAACAATTAAAGGGTTTTGGTTGAACAACTGGCTTCACAGTGGCACAGTCAAAGTCCATCCATTCAGACTTAGGATTTGTTATTCCCCCCCCCCCCAGAAAAAAAACAAAAAAAACAAAAACGAGAGCAAAGATGTCGTTCACAATGCATCTCCGCATAATTGTGTGCAAAGTTGTGTTAACTCAACTACAATCCACTGAAATTTGTAGTTTAGTTTTGACAAATTGCGAGAAAAAAGTTCCTGTGCTTCCTAAATGCTTCAGGAACCAAATGGAAATTCTGCAACCCATTTAAAAAAAATATATATCTAAATCTCATTCACACTTTGATTGAGCTTCAGCTGCAGCTCAGGAAGAGCGATTTTTATTTCCTGACTCTTGCCAGGACTTGAATGCCCCACTTTCCCCGGCGTACAGAGCCGTTTGTTATTGACCTAACGCGGCTATTGGAATTTTCTGAGCTGACACGAGTTCTGGGAGCCTCAGTGCTTTTAGCGTGCTTCCCTGTTCCACTCTTTCCCCCACCTCTTGCTCCTCCTTGTTCCTTTTGCTCTGTCTGAGTTGACATATTTAGCGATCAAACTCCTGAATTTATCTGAGACGATACCGTCTCACTCACCGTTTACCCACCCGTCCAACTTACTGAAAAACTTCATTCCTGACACACTGATTCTCAAGGATGTGAAAGCTTTGGACGTGTTACGTGATGAGATCATCGTCAGGATCAGTGTTGGCAAACACAACAAAAGCCTGATGGGAAGAAGCTCTCTCTCTATGCGTGTGTGTGTGTGTGTGTGTGTGCGTGTGTGTGTGTGTGTGTGTGTGTGTGTGTGTGTGTGCGTGTGTGCACTTGATGGCTTCATTCCCATATCAGCAGTGTTCTCTCTTTGGATGAGTCAGGAGTCTAAGATTGGCCACCATCCTCTCTCATCTCTCTCTATCGTCCCACACACAACAATTCAAACAGTCTTACACACACACACACACACACGCACACACACACACACACACACGCACACACACACACACACACAGAGCGAGACAGAGAGAGAGAAGGTGGGTTCTGGGGTGAAGTGGTGCTCAAAATGACTGAACCTGGGGTCAGGTTGAAGTGAGAGACAAGGCACAGACGTGATGCGTTTCATTTGGTTGTTTCTGCTGAGATTTCAAAACCCTTAGTATTGTCTCTAAACTTTTTTTTTTTCTTCCAAAAGCTGACTCCCATCCGCTGTCTTGAAGCACGAAGCAGGAGATAAAGAAAGCAACACACGGCGGCCGAGGAGCGCCAGAATGAGCCGAGCTCCTGAGTAGGAACCTGGGGGAAGAGATTTGGCGTTACACCCGGCTGTCTACCTGACTGCTTGACTGAGGGGAAGTGGGGTTTTCAGGGTTCTACTCCTCCTCTTTTCCTCGGTGGTGACTGGAAGTGTGTTTTTGTGTGTGTGTGTGTGTGTGTGTGTGTGTGTGTGTGTGTGTGTGTGTGGGCCTGCCTGCGTGCGTGCGCGAGTGTGTGTGTTTTCCTTGCTTGCTTGGTCTCAGAGGCATCATGGTGAGGAAGAGATAGGCTGACAACCAAAATTTCTCTGCAGTATAGATGTCTGTGCAAACACAAAGCGAAACAGAGAGGATGAGTGATGCAGAGGAGAGAGGCAACGAGGGGAATGTAACAATAAAACTGAATTTTGCTGAATTTCTTCATGCCTATGGGGGGGGGGAATAAAAACCCTTCACCTCTGTTACTCCCTCTTCTTGTGTGTTATGATCATTTTCTTTTAATCCTGCTGCATGAATGTCAGTCACTACGTCAGACTATGATTTCTTCACTGTTTCTCCCTATTCTTTCGATCATTTCCACCCTTTATCTCTATCCAGTTATCTTTTCTCTCAGCCGATTTCCTCCTTGATATGAACTGTCGTTTTGTTTCTCGGTAAAAGTTGCTCTTTGGGGTGCCACAAATTTGCAATCACTCCAAAGAAAAGAATCGTCCTCCATCATGGAAAACGTATGAGGGAGAGCAGGACTGCTTTTTAAACCTCAACAGATCTCCATGGTCCATATTCCGACAGCAAGTGAGAATATGTGTGCCTCTGTTTGCCATATATATATATATATATATATATATACATATATATATATATATATATATATTTTTTTCTTTTAAATAAAACTGCTAATTTGGCTACACAGCACTTTGACCTGCAAAATACCCACATATTAAAAAAACAAAATAAAAGAAAATGACTCAAATGTGTTTTATTTGCAACTTTTTTTTTATGCATCAAAAATATTTCGTTACATTACAGTAAACTGTTAGGCGAGCATGTGAAACAGAGCAGCGCGTTTTCAACAAAGCACAAGTAAAGAAATGCAAAAATGTATAAGTTCAAACTTTTAGGCTCCCGTTTTGCCAGAAAGAGGCTCGTTACGGACCAGAAAGTTTCACACGGTAAAAATGCAGAAAATGCAAAGAAATCAAATAAAATTGAATTGTGTAGATCAACAGGCGTGAAGACAAGTAGATAGTACAGAGCATACAGGGACAATAGATTGTTCGTGTTGTGACATGATTCTGAATGTAAAGTGACATTAGCTGTAGAAAAGACTAAAATGTTTCCAACGTCAACCTTATAAAAGCATTAAAAAAAAAAATAAAAAATTCCACACCCGTTCACTTTTCCTTACACTTGTGAAGAAAACTCAATGTTTATAAACTGAGATTGACGTAAAGTCGGTTCGGTTCATCTCTGACAAATACATGCTCGGAAATGGGAGGAAAGTATTTACAAAGGAGACGTCCGGTTTCAATTCCAGCTCAACAGACATAAAGCTCCAAAAAATATATATATATGCCTGTGCAAAGTATCTCGTTCATAAAAATACAGTGAAGCTTTAATAATTATTTCACCTGGTTTCCTAAAAAAAAATAAAATAAAGAAGTCCATATTACACAGACCTTCCACATACATTCTCATTTCATTAGAGAGAGAGAGAAAAAAAATACTATAAATTGGGTCAAAAGCTTGAAGATTAATGCAGTGGCAATTAAATTGGTTGATAACACCTGACCTCCAAGCAGTTATCCATAATGAGATAATAGTAATCTCTGCTCCAAAAAAGGGGGGTGGGGAGGAGAAGACCCTCTATAAGTCTGTTTCCTTTCAGACACTTACATTAATGTCACAGCTAAAATATGATTTGTTCTGTGGATTAATCAAGAAACTTAATGCTTAATGCTTAGAAACTTGGTGGGAGTGGGTGAGAGGTTTTAATAGCAGTTGTGTGCATAGAATTGGATAATTTTTCATTTGAATAAAAGAGCAGAGGCACAAAGAAAAAAAGACAGAGCAATATCAAGGTTTATATTAATTGTTTTAATGTACTCACATTAATTTTTTTTTTTCTTTACTTTTTGGGATATTTTTTTTTTTTTGTCAGAAACCTTCTTGAGGATATAAACAGACTGCAGGCTTTTCAAGTCCAAACACAGACAGGTTTCTCATGGAGCAGAGCGGGGTGGGTGCGTGGGTGTGACGTGGTGATGTCGGTGGGTTTTTCCTGCCGGGGGAAGATTTAATAAACGCAGAAAAACAAACAGAGTGCGCACAGTGACGGGGTGAGGACGGTGGCACTCTGGACACATCCTTCTCTAGGAAGGATGTTGAGTTTTGGAGAGAAGGAAAAAAAAAAACTGAAATAACAAAAAAAAAAAAAAAAAAAGAAAGAAAGAAAAAGCTACGGATGACTGTCTTTAACCCCGCCGTGAACCCCCGACCTCACCTTCCGACTACTTCCCATTACCTCTGCACGAGATTCGGGGCCGCATTCCGCAGCGCGCGCTCGCACGCGCACATTCGGCGGAGGCCGCGCGCGCGGGAGCAGAGAAGGGCGCGCGGCGCGCGGAGGGGTCAGTTCAACAACAGGGCCCTTCACAAAGAGACGCGGACGGTCTGTGCGGCCGCGGTCAAATGGAAACGCCGAAGCCGAGCCGCTGGTTCCTAAAGCCTGGACAAAAACAGCCGAGTTTACCGGGACAAAACTGGAAAAGTGACTTTTTTTCTTTTTCTTTTTTTTTTTTTTTTTTTTGTAGCTGTCGGTGGCGGAATAAAGAAGAAAAGCGAAAACAGAAGAGGAAAAACATCACTGTAAATTTCAGAAAAGTTGGGGGGGGGAAAGTTTGTTTTCTGTTAGAAGGAGAGAGAGACAGACAGACGCCAAAAAGAAATATATAATTATGTGTATCAATTATTCCTTTCTTAATTAGGCTTATTATAAATACAAAAAAATAAAAAATAAATAAAAAACACTCAGATGTGTAATTTAAATAATACATCGATATAGTCATTTAAAAATAAACACACCTGTTCGGTGAAAGCACAACCTTGATGTTTGTGTGAAATAGTGACGATCAAAACGAGCTCTGGGTTTTAAGTTCTGTATCTAAAATTGGACTAATCAAAGAAACCTGGGTGAGCCAAGCTGATCCGCCCAAACCAACTTTAGATAACTTTAAACGTCTTTTTCAGCTTCAACCTTTCAATCAACATTCAGACTTTTCGATAAAGATAATAATAATAATTATTATTATTATTTTAAAAAGTCATATTTAGGGAAATAGCTGTGATTGTGACGTCGAACCTTTAGAAAGTTGAACTTTGTCAAACCTTTTGTTGCCACCCTCGTGACACACCAGTTAATTGAGTTAATTATGCCGCGCGCAGTGACACATTCGGGATGATGTCATGATAATAAAATGTGTAAAATTAGAATTTTAGTGCGGCACAAAAACAAAAAACAAACAAACAAAAAACGCTGCTTGAATTTTATGTGCTTATTAAACTCATAGATGTTTTATTTTTTTAAATTTTATTTTACTGTTGGTAAAGCTGAATTTCACTATGACGTCACAGACCTTCGATCTCGTCACTGACTCAAAAGTTCATATTTTTCATTTGGTACAGACATAAAAAAAACAAAACAAAACAAACAAAAAACACAACAACTTAAATATAAGATCCGTAAGTTTCCATGTATTTTATTGTATTTCGCGTATTTATACCGACGACTGCTGTTAATCGTCAGAAACAAGTGGGCCCCCGTCTCTTTGTTTTAACGCTTTGAAAGGTGAAAGGTCACCGCGGCTTCAGGAGTGACGGGAAGCTGTCCCGTGAGAGCAGAGGACGGAGGGCCGGGCCACAAGCCACAGCTGCCGCATGAATGTTTGATAAGCGGGCCGGGATAATGGCCCCTCCAGTCGGCCGAGCGTCAACATCTCCATCGCGCTCTGACATCTGCCATCTTACGGCTAATAATCCGAGCCGCTGAATAATGAATGACCAGGCGATGACCAAGCTGAGGTGGGATGTGGGTCAGATTGTTTGAGGACTTTATGTGGCCTGAGAATCACTTGTTTCTCTTTTGGGGTGTTTGCGTGTTTAACACGGGAATTTCAGTTGCAGGGGGGGATGAGCTGTGATACATGTGGTGAGCTTGAGAAAAAAAACAAAACATCTGATACACGACTGACCAGTCAACAAGGACCCAAATCAAGTCTAACTAATAATAATAATAATAATAATAATAATAATAATAATAATAATAATAATAATAATAATAAAGAGTTCAATGGCTCATCCTTCCCTCCTGTCCCTGCGCTCCATCCTTCTCGGTTCTCCCAGGTATCAGTTATTAATCCAATATATCGGCCATAATCAGTCGTCTACGGTTTCCAGTTACGGGACGCACAACACCTCTGACTGGCTGCTGAGTCCGAGCCGCGTGGTGAAAACACACGCACCTGAGACCCCATGATGTCAAGGATACAGTGTTAATCTGTTGCCTATAGCAACCACGGGAATGCCTGATTAATGCTTAAACGGTGACGTTTCAGGTCAGCGAGAGTTATTTTATTTGTGCGCAATAAACTACTACTACTACTAGTACACGTCAGAGTCGACGTACGTCATTAGACTGGAAAATACATTTCCCTAAACATCAGATTCTTATCATGTACACGATTGTATCGTTATCGAATCAAAGCACTCCGATTCTGATCTCGATGTTTTTACAGATTCGATTTGTTTCTGCTGAAAGATTCCAGACGATTCGTTTTCAGTCAACATCGAGTTTGAAAACTTAAATTGCTGCAACTAAAATTTCATTTTACATCTTGAAGCAGTTTGGCAACAATGCTGAAGCCACTGTAGCATAAACCACGAAGAAACAACAGGCATAACTTCTTAGGAAAGATTTACTGAACTGTATCAGTAACATTTCATTCTTTAAACGCGCACACAAAAAAAGTGTTTTTGTTCTTCTTTTTCACCGTGGAGGACCAATAGGAAAAAGAAACGCGCTAACTGGTTAACTAGCCCAGTAACTAATCTACATGCTGACTGATGAGCTTAAATCATTTCCACTCAGAAATTCCCCAAAGAGAATATATGCAAAGTGCTCCATCAATTGTACTTATTCAATTCTAATATTTTGTCTTATCAGCGTGGAATAGTTAATGTGTAAGTGTTTCATTATATTAATATGGCTTATACTGAAATTACCCTTGTGTCCAGGAAGGAGAGCGAAATGTTACTCAAGTTTCGCAAATTTGATGGTGGAATTTTGCCAGTGATCAGATGTGACTTAAACACAAACAAACAAATAAAACATAAAACGTGCTTGTGATGTACTCACACTGCCACTGCTGGCGAGAACAAACCTGTGAACAAACCCACTTTTCTACCATCCTCCTCACTTTCCCCTGCCTGCTCTGAAGCAAGAATTGTTCTCCCTGAACAATGATCGCCGCCGCGCATGCCAACAATCCCATGCACACTGAGCGGATATGACATGGCCCACCTCTTTTACACTTCATGCCCGCCTCGAACTTGACTCGGGGGTAAACGGGCAATCGAGTGGAGTAATGTCAAAAGCTGCAGTCAAGGAGGAGAAGGAGAGAAACGCAGAGACAGAGAGAGAGAGAGAGAGAGAAAGAGAGAGACAGAGAGAAGAAGAACTTGCTGGTCATGCAAAAATAAACAATCAAAATGTGAGGCAACAGCATTTGGATCACTGTGACAAATACATACAGAGTAGCAGGGACACTTCAGCTGTGGATCACTCATGTTGGTTGATTGGAGACTTTCGAAGCTTTAATGGGAGTCCTTGCGCTTCGGGAGGCGTAACTTCTGCATGCCAGGAGAGGAATAAATGAGTGTGACAAGCAGCTAGTGTGGGTTTTAAACTGGAACCGGGTGACAGTTTACATCATGGGAAAATCTAATGGAATTGATCAAATCAGAGACAGGAAGACACATTCACACGTCAGTGGGATATAACGCCTACAGCCCACTTTTATACCAATCCAAACTCTAAAGTTTGAAATGCTAAAAAGAACAGCCTTTGCACTGACATGTATAGGTGATTATTGCTTATTGGTGCTAGAGGTGTTAGCAAACAAAAAACAAAAAAACAAAACAGTGGTATAACAATGCATTAACTCCAAAAATAAAGACGACACGTTTAAAGGAAATAAAATTAGAAACGTTCTTCAAGAAAAGTACCACAAATCTGAAAGCATTCGACTAAATAGTTTTTACTTTAGGATGACCTGTTTCTGTCTTGATTGACGTTAAAGTTTGGTTTAATAAAATACATCATTCGTACACTTTAAAAATTTATTTTGTAGGATATTACATTTTAGCCATGTAGCTTTTAACTTAAGCTGGTTTGCAGTGCATTTGAATCCTTGCAACAGTTTATGCCGGAAAGAAATCTTACCCAAACTTTCGGATTAGATTTACCTGAATGTGTTGTTGATATTTGCTCTGTACACTAAATGCTAAGACTCCCATGTCCAGATGGGGTTTATTATGAGTGAATATGCAAACTGAGTAAAAGTTAAGAGCCTCCATAAAACATCTGGTTTAGAGAGTCTTTGTAGAGGAGCAAGAATTGAAGTTCACATCTAGTTTCAGCTGGATTAGTGACAGAGCTAATGCTAAAGACAACCATGCTAGCATGCTGAGCTTCTTAGCCCTGAGGCAAAACTCTGGATTAAAAGGTCTATTTCTTTTTTAGTCAGATTTTTGCTATTTTATTTTTTTCCTTTTTAACAAACAAACAAACAAAAACAAAACAGGTGATCAAAAGAATATTAATAATCAGATTTTAATTTATTCAATTGGGTAAGTAGTTGTTTAAAATGACTTAAGGACATTTTAGCTGTCAAACTTACTGAGAAACTTCTTTGCAAATGACACCAGTTTGTTTTATCAGTGCTATTCCATATATTATTATTTTTTTAAAAGTCCTGCACATTTCATGTAAATAATTCATTTGCTTTTTCATTTACCCTTACCTAAAAAGTGTTTTTTTTATATATAATTTGACTGATAACTATATATGCATTTTATTAATTTTCTGAGTAATAGTTCATCTCGTCCTAAATTCCTTTTTTGTAGTGTATGTCCTTTCAAAGCCCAGTAGACTAGCTCTCTGTTGTCCTGCGTTTACATACAGTCCCATGATGCTCCGCGCCACATCTTCACCTGCTAAGTCAGCGGCTGTTTTACTGGTGAAAGTTGTCACGCAGAGCCGCGTTGAAAACTGGACTCTTTGGCCGCAAAGTCCCCTCTCGCCGTACTGTCTGCGAGAAACTGTCTGCGGCTACCACATCCCTCACATTAGTGAGCTCTGGGGTTGGACGTGTCAGCCGCGGTAATTGCATCTTGTCAGCTCCTGTGACACCGGGCTAAAGGGCCATCTCCACAGCTCCCATCTAACATGCTGGAGCCCCGGCCGTGTTAATCAGCCAGGACAGACGAATCCAAAACAGAATATGTTTTTTTTTTTTTTTTTTTTTTGGGAAGACCCTGGCTGGTCATTGTGTTGGCCTCATTCATGCCTGACAGCACCTTATTTAGGGACTGGAAGGAGAAATTGACTGACTTTTTTTTTTTTTTTTAATCTGTGAGACAGTCATTGGGGAAAGTTAAGGTGCGCATCATGTGCAAAGCTTGGGGCAACTCATCTGATATGCGCCGGTTCTGTTTATTTCTCCCTGTTCATGAATCGACCCATCTACCTGGAAGAGTGAACAGCCGGCCTCCTGCGGCGCTGCCCCTCTCTGTCACATTACTGCACCAGGCGGCTGATGCTAAAAAAAAAGACACTAAAAAATGCATTCTGTAAAAAAATAAATAATAATAATAATAATAATAAAACTTATTAGCAGCCGGGGAGAGGTTGTGGGACTTTGCAAACACATCAAGTGCCGAGATCTGCAAGTATTTCATAGCAGTTGGTCAGCTGCTGGTTGCTGGTGGATGTGTTTGCTTGGGAAAGGGTAAATCTCATTATGGTGCGCAAACATGTTGAGTAACACCTCTTCGCTCTGAAGGGCTCGGCTTGAACAGGCGAAAGGAAAACGTTTCTTCATGACGTCTCATATTCAGAGCGGTCAAAGTATGTGTTTGGGACTTTTTGCACTGAAAAACCCAAATTTCCTAGTAAATTAAATGATCCATGAAAAATGATTTAGATGTGAAGCAACCATTTTGGTTTGTAATTCTTCCATCTTCTGGTGGGCAAATCCTAATAACTTTGGACACAATAAATATGTGCATCGCAGTTTAGCTAAAGGCATTGGTTCAGTCAGTCGTGTATTCCTGTCCTTTGTGTGTCCAGTCGAGGTGGAATTGTTGTGGAAAATATTACATCAGCACAGTTTAAAGATCTAATTAAATTTGTGCTGGAGCAATACATTAAGTTTGTAAACAGCTTTAAAAAGTTAGTTCACTGTATGTGACAGTGTTGGTACGGTCCCCTTACCATAACACTGTGGTCTTTCTAGAAATCAGTGAAGCTCTCACAGTGGTTGACGGCTAACAGCTAGCCAGCTAGCCAGCTTTAGATGTCTGTCAGCTTAGAACAACTCAAAATAAAAAAATACTCTTATCCATAGTGCTGTGTTAGCAGAAAACAGCTAAACACAATTTCCCAACAAATCGTCACGACAGAGGGAACTGTGTTGTCAAGCCAAAGAGAGTTCTTGTTTTTTATGTAAAGTCAAGACAGTAGATAAGCCGTTAACCGGTGATGCTTGTTGGTGTCCACCACATTCAAGTATTCAAATAATTTTCCAAGAAGATACCGCTGCAGGTCAGGGAAGTTTTTCTGATAACAGCTCTGGATAGCATCACCTTTGACGAGCCTGGCGACAGCGGTAATGCTGAAAATGACACTTGGTGACGAGCCAACAGACTTCTGTGCAGCGACACCAAAGCGACCCCAGCGCGGTGCTTATGGAAGTAACAACGGATGAAAGTGTCTATGGACTATTCCTAGAGTTGTTGAGAAAAGAGAGCTGACTCACAAGCATTATTTTTTGTTTTTGCTCCCTATATGAAGAGATTTAAAAAACAAACAAACAAAAAAAAAAGATGTATACGCGACAGTGCTAATGCTAAAGTCAAACTTACTAGCTAACGATAGGTTTTATTCCCAGAGGCACTTGGAACAACGGTTATGGTTACCATGGAAGCAGCTTGCAAGTGACGTGTTGTGACGTATTTAAGAAGTTTAGAGGTTCGTGTACCTTGACCACAAAGTGAGGTGGATTGAGGAGAAAGTGCTTCAAATATGCATCGATGAAAAGTTAGCATTTTCATTGATAAAAATGCTAAATGTTTGTCCCGACTGTGATTAAAGCTGGTAATAAATCCTAAATATTCACAGTTAGGTCCTGTTGAACTCACCTGCTTTAGTTTGTGTTTTTGTTTTTGTTTTATTCCTAACAGTGACTGGTGCAGGCAGAAGGCCAGACAAGGCTAATTGATTGTTAAGTGTTTCCGTGGTTTGGAAAGAGTGGGAGGGAAATCCACTTTTAGTGATCTGCCAAACTCCTCCGGTTTGTACCTGAATTCAGGGGCAGTGATGTGTTGCTGATGCGGCTCAACAAGCCACACTGGGGGCCAGATGAGGGATGGACACAGGGGCCAGAGGCTGATCTGCTCTTGGGGGGCGTCGTGGGGGGAGGGGGAATAAAGGAACTTCTTTTCTGCGGAGGCAATAAGTTGACATGTCAAGCCTCATTCAGCAAACAATGGCAGACGCGCTGAGTTTGTGACGGAGGCACGCAAACTCTCCCTCCCGCTTCGCTGTCACGGTATCTATTCGACTAAATCCATGTAACTCTAAAAAACCTCCAGAGTGGAATGAGCTCGGCCGCAGTTTGCAGCCAAACGCTCGCGAACTACGTTTTGGCGCCGACAATCCATAAAGAGCAGGCATGCACCGCGCAGAACAATGCATGCATCATAAGGCTGGGTGTGCAAGAGGGGGTAAAAAAAAAAAAAAAAAAAAAGAAGAGAGAGAGAGAGAGAGAGAGAGAGAGAGAGAGAGAGAGAGAAAAAAAGTGGGATGTGGGGGAGAGAAGGGAGCCCGACTCGCAGCTCCACTCTTCCAGTCCCGCACACACAAGATCCGGGGCGCGCGGCTCCATTGACTACGGAGGAGGCTTTTTTTTTTTTTTCTTTTTTTTTTTTCAGGGAGGTTCATTAGAAGTAACGAGTTGACACAAGGTAGATCTTAATGTTGAGGCGCCTTTTCTCTCCCGGCCCGGGGAGGAGCCCTCATTAACTGTCGCTAACAACCCGTGTAAATACACTGATTGGACAGCTCCGATACAAGCGCCCAGTCCTGCCAGGAAGTCCCCCTAATGAGACCACACAATAAAAACAATAAGAGAAAAAAGAAAAGAGGGAGGGAGAGAGAGAGAGAGAGAGAGAGATGTTAAAAGGAAAAAAAAAGAGAGAGAGAAAACTTTTGTACCAGCTATATGCTGTTAAAGTTGGCGCCGTGTTTACCGGCCATTGTGACAACACCAATTTTATGTCTGCATTTTTATTTGTATTTTTTATTATTCATTATTTTTAGGTTAAGGCAAAAATTAGTGGAATCTACTATGAGGACAAGCACTAGTGGAGCAACACAGTTTAAAGGTGCTGCTGTTCTTTAAGTAACAATGTTAAACTATTTCGCTTGATAAAACTGCAGTATATATATATATATATATATATATATATATATATATATATATATACGTTGTTTGTTTGAAATAATATATTTTCCTCAACCTGGCATTTTTTTTTACAGTGTAGGCTCATTATTTGCTCTCCGTGGTCAGCGTGGGGAGATGAAGGGGACTGTGCGCCCCGTCCCGACAGCATCATTCATCGCTCAGCCAGAGGCGCAGATCCAGTCAGTGCTCGGTCTATTCAGATATATGCATATATATATATATATTTTTATAAACTGTGGGAAATGCATTTAAAGGCATTTAAAGCGGAAAAAAAAGAAGTTCACAGGAAATTTGTTGCTAATTTTAAACAATATTTCAACTAAAAATGAACAATTGTGGAAAAAAAAAAAATAGTTGTTAACGATTCCAAGGTGGGAAAAACTTACAGGAGTCGCAGCTGGATCTCCACTGAATTGGCGCGGAGCCGGTGCCGTCTCCATCCAGCCTTAAATCTAGACATTTTTTTTTTTTTTTGAAAACTGCAAAGAAATAAAAAAAAAAAAAAAGAAAAAGAAGAAGAAGAATAAAAAGTAAACCAGTAAGAAGTAATTACTAATATATAATTCTTTCAGAAAATAAAATGCAAGCAATAGTAAAAGCATTTCCTTAAGACGCCTGTTGTCAGGACCCAGCAATACCAAAAGAAACTAGTCGCTTTTATAATAATAATAATAATAATAATAATAATAATAATAATAATAATAATAATAATAATAATAATAATAATAATAATAA
>VMRN01000016.1:996997-1016860 GCA_010277015.1 Poeciliopsis turrubarensis
ATTATTATTATTATTATTATTATTATTATTATTATTATTATTATTATTATTATTATTATTATTATTATTATTATTATTATTATTATTATTTCAAGCTTTGTACAAGGACCCTGAATTGCAAATACCAGCGGCTCCGAGCATTGTTTTAACAGACAGGACATTTTAAAGTGATTGCAGATACAAAAAGAAGAAGAAGAAGAAGAAAAAAGATCATCCCCGCACATTTGACCCAAACATCGCTCTGACTCGGTCCAAAACATACCAGAGTCTCTCAGTGGTGAAAGAGGTGCTGAAATGACTCCTGCACGGAGAGCTGCTGCTGCAGTGCATGTATCAATGTTACGCTTACTGAATGAGAAGCACATTGAAAATGATTAATGCGGTGTATTTTTATTATTATAATTACTATAATTTTACTTATTTGCACGGTTCTTCACTCAAAACTCTCCTTTGTTTCCAACTGAAGGAAAAGAGTCTGAGAAATTTTGTTTAAATTTCTCAAGTTCTTTTATCGATGCTTTGGTGAAGGATGTGCTCTTCTTCAGCTGATGTGTCTTTCATCCTTCATTCATTCATTTCTTGGATGATGTTGAAAACAACACCCAGGTCCCGTTGTTAGCGCCTGCTGAGGTTTGTGCTGTTGTTGTTGTTTTTGGTGTTTTCCATTGTTACTTATAATAAATAGTTGTTTTTTTCTCTCTCCAACCATCTTTCTTTGTCCTGCAGGATGCTTAAATTGCTGAACATGTTACAACACAAAGTTTGGTTTTGATTGATTTCTCTTCTCTTTTTTTTTTCTCAGCTCTTTTGTGAACTGATAAGTTCTCTCTGAAGCCCAGTGCATCTAAGAGAAGAAGAAAAGGACAATGCTGAGGCAGCTGCACTGCAGCATGAAGAAAAATGCCGGCTATCAAACGACAGAAACACAAAGTGTCTTCCTTGTGTTGGTTTGTTCACAATCAGCAGTGGGTGTGAGCGGGCCAGCAGGGACCGGGGTCCCATGTCTGTCCCCTGACAGTGTTTGTAAACCCCTTGTTTCCACAGATCAGTCTGATCAGAGGGCTCCGGCTCTGAAACGGTAACTATTCCAGCCGCTGATGAGTGAAGATCACGTTTCCCCTAATAGCCAGCCCTTTATTTTCACAACCTCCCACCGCTCACTTCAGCCACTCTGGACCACGTCCTCCAACTAATTGAGCTGATTATTGCAAGATGTGCATGTTTTGTTGTGCACTGTGTGTGTGTGTGTGTGTGTGTGTGTGTGTGTGTGTGTGTGTGTGTGGGCGTGTGCGTGTGTGTGTGTTACACACAGACCAAGTGTTGATTTAAGTCCTGCAGGATTCTGATTTGAACTTTATTCTATAAAACAAATGCAACTCCCCGTTAGATTGATGATCAGAAACCTTTTAGGGAGGCAGACGTGACAGAGAGAGACTAGCAAATCGGTAATCTTTGTGTCCGTCCTGGTTTGGGTGGTTATCAATGCGGATCTATTCGGTAATTGTCTGTTTACATCCATCTCATCACCCCAGAGACCAGGTAAAGATTTCAGCAAGCATGAAGGGACAGCGGACAAGGGGTTAGGCAGGCGTGCCTGTGTGAGGGTTTGTTTCACGGAGGTTCCGGCCAGACGGCAGGTTCATCAGATTGGGGGGTTCGGATTCCAGCTCCGCTCTAAAATATACAGCCTCGCCGTTTAAAGGCAGTTAAAAGGTGAGAAAAGATCACATTCACCTGATGAGGATGATATAACAAACACGGCCACGTTAAGCGGGGCTGCATCCAAGGGTCAGGGGACATGAAGAGGGCAAGTCCAAGAAAAAAGGGGAATGTAAACGTGTCCAGCCAGCGTGAAGTCTGCAAAACTTTATGTACAGTTCAGCAAAACCCGTTGGAGAAGTTGAACACGACAACTTTACGTTGAAAAGGGCTCCTTCATCCCTTTTCTTATTTCCTCGTATAAATACGAGAAAATAAGACCTTGTATTTATACCAACTAACATGTTAAAGCATAAGCATGTTAGTTTAAAATTTCTGCTCTTATTAAACAGTGATGCCACCACTGACAGGACAAAACTTCAGGAGCTCATTTAGCCCTGGATCCACCCACAGTGTGAATAAAACCTTAAATATTTTCATTTATGAATATTTATGAACCCCCTTCCCCACAATAACCCTTTCATTGTATTAGTTTCCATAAATGTAGGATGACATTATTCTTCCAAATTCAAGTCTGCCTTGAAATCTGGACTTTATTTCATCCATGTGTTGCTGAAGGTGGTGACCACATGTCAGGTTTTCGCACAGCAATAAATTCAACCACAATAATGTCAAAAGTAGCTAGTTTTCTAAAAGCGTGACATGGCTCTTCACCCTGGGCGTCACTGTGTTAGGAGTTGGCGCAAGTGCTTAAGAAGTTTGTGTCTAAACTGATGCTTAAATTAAAGTGTTACTTTAGCTTTTTTCTTTTTTAAGGACTGTGGACTGCATTTGATGGGCTCTGCTTGAAATTCAAAAAGATCTAAAAAAAAAAGCATTCGTTTTTTTTTTTCTTTTTGCCATCGAGATGACCTTAGATTGGCAAAAAGGCTAAAAAAAAAAAAAAAAAAGCAACGCTTGGATGAAACAGATGTGGGCTGAATGATAGATTTCTACATTCAACGCCATAGAAAAAAGTTCATGTTTTGTTTTGAGGTTGGAAATAATTTCAAATTAAAGATCGTTTGTTTGGAAAGTTTCAAAGACAGAAGGCCTAAAATGATTATTCATGCCCACAAAATAACATTTCTGAGTTTGATTTGTCATTATGATTTGGTGTATCTGAAACACTCAAACAATTGTCAACATCAGCACTTAAAACATGTACAAGTAACTAAAAAGTGACTATTTGTGCAAATCTGAAAGACAAAATGACAAAAAAAAAAAAAACATACACATCACTAACCTTTAAACAAAAGCATCACCCAGTTAAATCTGTACTTCTCGATGATACCAACAATCCAATCTTGTATTTTATTTCATGAAAAAAAAATTGAGCTTGAACTTAAATGAACCAAGAGCCATTTAAACAGTCAAACAGTACCAGACAAGCAATAAAAAAAAAAAAATAAAAAAAAACTACATAGTTTGTGGACGCTAATCAAAATCAGAGAGTGAAATCCCACGAGAGGTTTGTCAAGCAGCAGCCAAAGAACCGTCAGCATCCCACTCACCCCACTCACTCCATCGTGGAGGTGTGGACAAAACTCCCGAGCCAAATGCAGATGGCCTGAACACAGCAGCAAAACGGCAACAAGTGTCTGTTTTTCTAGCAGGCTGGCCATCATGGCTGATGAGTAGCTGTGTCTGTTTGCAGGGAGCGGGGTCGGGGAAGGCGAGGGGGGTGCTGCTGGGTGGTGAGTGAGAGCAAAAGAGAGAGCGTGGCGCTTTCGCTGCTGCCCTTAATTTATTCGATCAATCACTCCATTTGATTCTTGTTTATTTTCAGGAGTTGCACGGTCATTTCAGCTGCACACTGAGCCCTTTATGGACCGGCCAAGGCGTCCTCCCCTGCCCCCCTCCACCGCCGGGACTGTATAGCATGCATTAGGCCGTAATTTGAAAGGAAGAGTGGTTCCAGCACTTCTCAGGTATTTCACGGTTCCTAACCTTTATGGTGGAACGGCCAGAGTCCTGTCTCTCGTCAAGCTGGCAATGTGCAGGCGTGTAGGGCTTCAGTCCCACTCTGATTTATATCAACGCTGCGGGTTTCCCATTAATGACTTCAAACACACGCCGGTGTGGAATTGCAAAATCCATAATTTGGTGAGTGTAATCTGGACAAAAGCAGGGATATTTAATGTGATGTCTTTGGCAGAAGGATGACAATTACAGCTTTTGTGAATTCACCAACTGATTCTTTCTTTTTTTTTTTTTTTTTTTTGCATGTCTTTCACCGATCTAAATATTGTACAGATACACTTGTCATAGATTGCAAAGCAGTTGTTGTACATCAGAATGCTCTGACCTGCCAAGCCCAGCCGGAGGTTAGCTTGCTTTTGCTAACGTTGTTATGGCACGCGAGTGAGAAACTGTCTTGGGACCAATATCCAGGATCAGATAAACTTCGGCCTGCTCCGCATCAAAGAGGCACAAAGGCAGGGCTGTATAATTGGCTCATGATTACCAGTTTACATTTTAAACAGTGAACAGACTGAAGACTCAAAATTTGAGGCTTCCATTTTTTTTTCTTTTTTCTTTTTTCAGGATGTATAAACCCAAACAAGGGAGAAGAACATTGGAAACCTTATTGATCTCAGAATAGTCTGTTTCTCCTCGTACTGTCCTGCAACATTCTCTCATTTGTTTGTTTTTTTTTTTTTTTTTATTCTCACGCGGCAGCCCCGCTGGACGATGTGCGGCTGGAAATTTGTAAAAAGGATTTTATTAAAAATCGACGGCAGCAATTAGCAACGTGCTAATGCTTGAATTTGTATCCATTCCTGTGTGCAGGCTTTTTACAACCCTTTGTGGTTTCACATGAAATACAAGACTTGACCCAGTGTCAGTGGCCATATGGGCAGTAAATGCCTCTCCGATAGAGTCAGTGGTTGTGCTGATACTGTAAAACAGAGACAGCCTTATGATACATCACAAGATGGCCTTTCAAGAGCAAGACGATGATGGGCTTTTGGTGAGACAGATGTTCTGGTTTGGAGAGATTTATTTATTCTTTTGTTGTTGTTGTTCTCCGTGGTCTAAAGAAGCAGCATTGTCCACTTCAGCATCACTGCTGACATTAACAAATTGAAAACGACGCAAAAGAAATATCCCGACACGGCATCACAGATCAGAGTGGATAAAAGGTGGACCAACAGGACGAGCTTTAGTTTTTCAGAAATCTAAAGGTTTGCAGTGTTGCTTAAAGACTGCGGTTTTTAAAACTGGTCAGAAGAAGGTCAGATAGTAATCTGAGTGGGACTCAGAGGGAATGGAGGCATAAGGTGAATGCAACCAAGTTCCCAAACACCCGAGGAGCCACCCAACCTCATCGATCGCTGAGAACTCTGAGAAGAAACTTAAGCAGAACCCCCATGACTCCTTATGCCGTTATCCATTGACCTCTGACCTGGGGACGCTGTCCAACCAAGATTAATTGTCATATTTCCAATTTTGAAACGCAGCGGGACTGATATGCTACCATGCTAACCATAGATATTGTTGGATTTGGTCTTTTACAACTCGAAACTTAAATGGTTTTTCTTTTTGCTAGGTTGTGCATTTTTATTCAGAGAGAAGACAAGCAGAGAAGGCCAGCAGCACACACAGAGAGGAGCTGACCTGCAGAGAGTGACTGTATGTCAATCATAAGTAGTCTCTGTGTGTGGTGCGCTTGGTCTATCGCTATGCGATGCAATGCCTCAAAAAAGTTGTCATATAAATAAATCAAACCCACAAGGCAACTTATTAAGTAGAGTCATATGAGAAGGAAGTCTTAAATCTCATTTCTTTGTTTTAAACATAATTCAAAAGATGCAGTTTTGAAGGCTTCTGCTGTGATTAGCTGCAACCAAGAGACTCCTGGCACAAAAACTGGTCACGTCTTTAATTTCGGACAGCATTAAGACATCCAAATTTTCCTGTTTAAAATCGCGCCGTCATAAATAAAAGGCCATGCGAAGCTGTTTCAAAAACAACAAACCACATTTTTGTTCCAGTCTGTGGACCTTCTGCATTGATTGACTGATTGGGAGGTTTATTTATTTATTTTTTTAAACTGGGAAGTTGCTTCTTTGAAATTTCCAGATTCTTCCTCTTGGCACCGAGTTACGCTCCGATGAGTTCGTCGTAGCCTTGTTGCTTTTCATTTTCGCTGCCGAGAGTCACCGCATGAAAGCAGGTTCGGCAGGTTCTACACAGTCCATGCTTTGATATGTGTCCAGAAACATAAGTCTACAAACATATAAAGCCTTCAACGCCAACCAAAGACAGGAGCAAGAAAACGAGACACAGCTGCCGGAGACTTAAACCCTCCACTTAACACTGATAAAAGGTCAAATTAAATAAAACAAGTCTTTCGATTCTTGTTTCTGTTTTGGCCTGATTTATGCTTCCCAGGAAAGTCAACTTTTCTCCGTCAAACAACACTTCCCCTCATGTCGCTGGATGATTGTCTGCTTCTTCTTTAAAATTCTTATTTTGGATCAAAGTTCATATTTTCATACATGCAGAGAAACAATGACTTGAAATCTCCAGACCTCTTTTTTTTTTTTCAACCGTGAAGCCTTTTGGAAAACTCACTAATAACGTTCTGCCTCTAACAGACTTCTGCAACACTAAAGGAAATCATCCATCAAACCTTTGTGCTGTGTTAAGCTCAGTCTTGGACATAAAAAGAGACACTTTGAAGATGAAGGCGAGTGTTTACTTTGTGAATTCAAGTGTGACCCCGGGCATTTTCTTTTTTTTTTTTTTATGTGGAAGCATTGTATTTCATAATGGCTTTTTAATTCCGCCAGCAGGATATCTTAAATGCCTGCAAACCGCCACACACTTTGTTCAGGAAACTTAACAAACCGTGCCGAGCAAGTTGCAGCCGCAGAAATGTGGCAGAAAAGTTTGGGGGATAATAGGTCCGAGAGCTACCTCTGTACGTTTCGCACGGATCTTTTCAAGTCGAATCCCACAGGTTGAAGTTACAACTAGTGTGAAAATGTCAGTTGCGTCCCTCTGTGCATTAAACTGTCACAAATTTCTGAATGTTTTGAGAATAAAGTGTTTATTTATTCCAACAGTAACGAAACAACACAAGGCAGAAATTGACCGTTTTAAGTTCATTCAACAGAGTGGTTGACTGATTTTTATTTTCTTTTACCATCTGGAATAACGAAGCTCAACTATTAAAAAAAAAAACAACAACAAAAAAAAAAGAACAACAGAAATTGGCCTTTGATGCTTGTAAAAAAATTCAAGGCAAAAAATGAAGAACTATGTCGTGTGAACTTACTGAGGTTTCTTTTATCTTGTAGATGACAGAATAAACGATAAATTATGGGGCTTTAAACCTCCCACCCCCCCATGCTCAGTTTTCTGTTTCCATATAAATATTCACACCTGGGAAATAATAAAAGCGAAACTGATTGTTTTATAGACTCTGAAGACACATTGCAGGTGCTTTTTGTGGCCTTTGACTGAAAATGTTTGGTGAGATAACGGGACAGCGATGTTTTTTCAATGGACCTCATAGACTCAGATTCGGGTGATAATTGCTGGGTCTGTGGAAACCTCACAGGTTTTGCGAACGAAAGAGGACCTTTCTAGATTTGTCGATTACTTTCTGAAAAAATGAGGCAGTGCGAGTGAAAGAGGAATAAAGCGAACCTGCAAAAGTAAATAGCTTTAAAGCACAAAGCAGATTACTTCTACCACCAACTTAAAGAACCAGCTCCTTTTTTGTGCCTGTTTGTGTGAAACCGTCCTAAAAGGTGGAGTTACAGCTAAGCTGCAGGTTTTATTGCAGCTGTTTTTCTGTGAACAGTAGCGAAGTGGAAGGACAGAAACACATGGGCTCCACATGTTTCACACGTTCCGACCTGAAAACGCCGGACCCCTTTACTCTGATGCCTCTAAATAATCTTCAGTTGCAATTCATTTGCAGTCCACACATTGGGTTGATATTCAGAGTTTGGTAGCAACTAGTTACATTGACTCAACTGCATTTAGTTGAGTAACTTTCTTCAAAAAATGTACCTTTATTAGTATTTTTACGACACTGTGCTCTCTGCTTTTACTTGAGTAATTTTTTTGGGGGGGGATTTTCTACCCACTGTGAGTAACTGCACTGAAAGAAAAACACGTTTTAACCAAACGTTCTCCAGACACAGACACACACCTGCAGCTTTCGGAAAAATTTTGCCAGCTTTATATTGAAAGAAGGTCATTTGGAAAAAAAAATTGCCTGATTTTGTTATGTTTTGTTGCAAATTTTGCAATTTTCATCCTTAACATGCCAAATTGATATTTTTGTCCGTCTGATTATGTCATTTTAAAATATCAAATGATTGATAATTTGATCAGTTACTCAGTTTTTGAGTAGGCCTTTTTTTTATTGATTTTTTTTCTACTTGGATGGTTACTTTTTACTTTTACTTGACTGAAAATATGTCGAAAGCTTGCTACTCTTACATGAATACAATTTTTGTGTACTCTGCTCACCTCTGATGCTGTTGGCCCTCGAAGAAAACACGTCGCACGCTGCAAACGACTTGGCATGAGCGCCGCACCTTCCGGCAACCTCAAAACATAGACAGAGCTACAATATGCACAAAGAATGGCCTAGTCAAACTCCAGACTCAAATCTAACAACAAAAACATCTCAGACTCTTTTTCATGAAAAAACAAAACATGTTTTGAAAACTTATCTACTTAGTGTTGACCTGTCACGTAAAATCCCAATGAAACTTTAGAGGTTTGAACATGAGATCCTGTAAAACGTTTCAAGGACTACAAACACGTGTGTGTGTGTGAGAGAGAGAGTGCACCTTTTAGCCAAAATATGAAGTTGTAGATGAGCTGATAATGATGCAGCTCAAGCGCTCTCAAAAGTCTGGAGGTCATCTCCAGTGAAGAGGTGGAGGCCCGGGGGGATGATGGGGGTTTAGGGGGCTGATGATGTGCTTCTGCGCAAGCGAGAAAGGGGGGGATTACCGTCAATTGCTCCCAATTTGCAATGATACCCTCAACGGGGCCACCCACACATGTGCTGAGAGACAAGTGATAAATTGCTACATATGTCCATTCCACAGTGGCAGCTCCCGATACCGGCACACAGCTCCCAATGAGCTCCAGTTGGTGCCGCGTTAACTGAGAGGCATTGAAAATGCG
This sequence comes from Poeciliopsis turrubarensis, assembly GCA_010277015.1. Classification (NCBI taxonomy): domain Eukaryota; kingdom Metazoa; phylum Chordata; class Actinopteri; order Cyprinodontiformes; family Poeciliidae; genus Poeciliopsis; species Poeciliopsis turrubarensis. Next base: position 1,005,860 of record VMRN01000016.1, read on the forward strand.
AGAAGCGCCGAACGGAGCGACGGAAAACAGAGGGCCCTATTTACAAGAAGTCAACATTTTTTTGTCAACATCTGCCTCCGAATCGCCAGCTTCTCCGTGGCCAACCAAAACAGCAGAGCTCCGGAGACGCGGCCGTTTGATAAATCTTAACGTGACGCTCCAACGTAAACCGTGTGCGTTTCGCAACATCTCCTTTGGAAATCACAAAGTGTGTCTATCGGCCCGAAACGAGCGCGTCCGCATCGCGTTTTGAAACCAGACCCTTCAGGTTGGGCGCCGTGTTTGGATCTGGAGCAATTAGCTCCATGCGTATCATTCCTCTGCCTAAAGAGGCAAGCAGATGGCTAATCCAAGCCTGCTATCTAATCAGAGGAGTCATTCTAATGAGAGTAATTTCATAAGAGGTCTTTGTCCCCCTGAATATTCAGGCAGCACCAATGGCGGGCTATTTATCATCTGTGCAGATTGGGAAGAGTCCCTAATAAACCACACGTTTGTTTCCTGTCTGTGTGTGTCAGAGGAACGGCAGAATGTGACGCATGTGGCGCTACAGTGTGTGTGTGTGTGTGTGTGTGTGTGTGGATGGAGGGGCAACATGGTTGGAGTGTGTGTGGGTGGACAGCAGCTGCGCCGCGCTTCTCTGGTGTGCGTTGTGGACTTATAGTAGGACAAATAGACGAGGCATTAGTGTAGAATTTACACCTCTGGGGTCAGGGCAGCAGAAAGCGCCGCACGCATTCGCAAGTGCAGCTGCGGGGTCAAGACGCGCGTCCACATGCCCTCACAAACCGACGCAGGACTTTTAGAGCTTTCTGTAAGTCCCGTTTGCTTTATTTTCCTGGCAAAAAAAAACCCCCCAAAAAAACACAGACATGATGACCCTAAAATAACATGTGGCTGTAAAAACTCAGGCCTTCTCCTTTGCACCACATGGAGACATCAACCTGTGAAAAGACGTTTTATTTACAGCACTGACAGAGGAAAAAAAAAAAAAAAAAAAGAGTGAAGGCAGGATCTTCTTTTAGCCAACTTTAAAGCACGGGGCTATTTTTCAGGATGGCTCTCAGCTCCTTCTTCTTTTTTTTCCCCCGTTTCCTTCAAAGCCGCATAAAGCCGGATGCTGTGCCTCTACCTTGGGAAAGAAATGAAAATGACACACGCTGACTTACAGACTGCTGCAGATCCATAGGCTCAGCTTTGTGCCGGCCGGCGTCCACAGAGGGGGCAAGAAAGCGAGGTTGGGGTTTGGGGGTGGAGGGGGGGGGGGGAAGGTTGTCGGAGCCAGAATCGTATTTACATCAGGCTGTGTAATGTTATCAATAAAAGCCAGGCGGACAGCAGCTCGCCGTAACTCACAACATGCAGGGAGCGGCGCAGCTGCTGGGAGCTTCGGCTTCCTCTGAAGCTCCACTGGAGGTGAACAGGAGAGCTGCTGCAAGGAACATAAAAACATTAAGGAAGGCGACTGCAGACACTCACATATTTGATACTTTGAAATCCAAAAAGAAGTGAAGGAAGGATTCTGCAGCATTATCAAGCTTTATATTTTTAAATGACGCAGACCAAACTGTGAAAGCAGTTCCAACAGGATCTTTGATTTTTATTGATGAATCTGTTAGTTTTCCAAGAAAAAGCCTCATTGAGACTGAAATATATATTTGTAAAGAGAAACCTGATCACAAAAACGAAAGACATGAATTTGAGACCAAGATTATTCATAGATCTGGATTTAAAATGTTTTTTATTTTCATTTCATTTCAAAGAATTTTGTTTTGTTGTGATGAGACGGGGAGCTCTCGAACGTTCAAGCAGTGAAAGGTGAGCTTAAATTGAGGGAGAGAAAAAAAATCCCTCAGTTCATATTTACTTCGTGAAAAAAAATAGTGAGTTGGGACTTTTTGCACCTCTCTCAATAATCAGTGGAAGGATGTTTGAAACCGTCTGATTACTGCTGAGCAGTTTTATTCATGTTTCCAGTCATTTTTGACAAATTATCCTTAATGATGAGCTCCAGGTCTTTGCGTTTGACACGCCTCCTTCCCATCACCATAATCTGTAGCTGCCTACACAGATTCTCCATCACATTCAGATAAAAGAAGAAGAAGAAGAAAAAAAGACGTGATATTAAATGATTACTTTTAACCTGAATAGCCAGTGACAAAAAAAAAAATAAAAAAAAATAGGAACAAATATAAATGCAAATCACATAAAGTTAGGTCAATTAGTTATGTGCTGATTTGATTTTTCTGATTTTATTGTGGTACTTCACATCTATTAAATCGTAAAGTTCTGTTCGCCAGATATTTCATGAATACATAAAAACTCACACAAATGATACACAGATGTCCATAAACATAAAGTTATAAATCAGCTTGCGTTTCCATTTCTCCATATATTGCAGATCATTTCTACAAACTCCAGCAAGTTTGTCATAACAATTTAGAAAAGGTCTTAATGTTCCTTAAGTTGCAGTAGGATAATTAGTCAATTAGTGTTTTTTTAGTGAGGAAAAAAAAAATCCCATGTAAGAAACTACTGGCACAATTATTACTAAACTCAGCAAATCCATTAAAACAAACGCAAACAAAGAATATCTGAAGATTTTAAGCGTTCCACTTTTAAGTTACTCAGAATTTATAGAAACTGTTAAATGCTTATTTTTGTTTTTTTGGGGGGGGGGGGTATAAATGTGTCGCATCACAAAGGCCATTTTAGTCCACAATACTGGACAGTAACTCTCACGTCTTCCTGGATGGCAAGGAAGAAAGTAGATATGTTCGGTTCTCAGATTTGGAAAACCGCGACAAAGAAGGATACCTGGAGGCCCGTCAGGTATCCATAGCAACCATTAGACATCGTCTACATGTCCACCGGATGACTGGAAGAAAACCTTTAAAAAAAAAAAATAAACACCAAACTCTGCTCAGAAGAGACTAAGATTCATAAAAAAAATAAAATACAAAATCCAGCGAGAAACTAATAATTGATGTTTTCAAAAATAACAAGCCAACACACTGTGATGGTTTGGGGATGTTACAGTGTGTGAATACTCAGAAATACCTGGACATGAAATAAAAGTGTGGATCTCTCAGCAAAAATGGGTCGCTTTTAACAAGATACTTACTGAAACATCTGACGAAAGAATGACAGACCTTCCATGGCCGTCTCTGTCTTCAGATCGAAGTCCTGTAAAATACGCTGGAGCTGGGCAGAGAACAGCAAACCAGAGGAGATTGTGCAACGAGGAGCCAAGGTCTGCGCCAAACGTGTGAAATGTTGTAGGAGATCCAGTGTTTTCTTCTTGGCAAAAGGGGGGTTGTACTGCAAAGTATTTGTAGCAGGGGTGCCAATAACTGTGCCATCAGTGATATATAAAAAAAAGTTTCCCAAGATAGATTAAGTAGAAGCTCTGACATTGACGGCTGGATTTCTAACTGTTTCCTTTCTCTTCCATGCAAACCAAAAGAGCATTTTTGACTTAAGGCTTTTTTTTTTTTTTTTTTTTCTTCCTCCCCACATCTTTACCAGAGGTTGCAAGAATCGCTCCGGGGCCAGTTTATAAATCAATTCCCTCTCGCTCTCGCGGATTCCCAACCTGCTTCTCTCTTCTTCATCATCGTCTCGCATTTTCACGAAATCAGGTGTCACGTCTCATTTTGCTGCGATGCTCCACTTAATCAGCGGCCTTCTCGGTTTCACTAAAGACGCGGGCTGACCCCGCAGACCGACCCCACCAATCACGGATCAAAGCCGCGCCGCTTTCCGCCCGGCGAGCTCAATCAGGGGACCACCCCGGAGGGCCAATCAGGTAACGTCTCGCCCTGGGCTTAGGGGAGAATCGGGTCGCTCCTGACACACAACTGTCTGCCTTTGCTGCGGCTGTGTGCACGCTGAAGCCGAGCGCATTAGGCGGATCTGTTCAAGCGGATCCGGTGTTTGGATTCCAATTACATTTGTCATTAGTTATTTGGATTTCCCTAATAAGGGCTTTAAAAGACAACGTTAAAAAAACAGGGGGAAAAAAAAAAAAAACATAGTAGTAGAAGTAAATGCCATCAGAGGTTCATAAACTCAGCATGGAAAAGCTTTGCTGGTTGCTAAAACTTCAGATGAAATGACTTGGCGAGTTGGAAATGTTTTCTTACCCCTTGAACTTTTCAGTGCTTTGCCTTTATTAAAAATGCAAACATCTACAAGTTTTATTTTTGTTGCTTTTTTTCCCACCTTTTTGCTGATTTATTTTGAGAGATAAATCAGTCTGGAATTGGGAATGGAAATGAAAGTAGAGATAGATGTTTTTTTTTGTTTTTTTTAAATTACTATTTTTATTTTTAACAAATAAAATTGCTAAAGGAGTAGCATAACATTTGTATTTATCTAAAAGTGGAAAACTCGGGAGAAAAGCTTTGCCAATTCCTCTTTTAAAAATACCCCAAGCCCAGTCCTACTGGATGGAGGCCATTTGTGAACGAAAATGCTGTGGACCCTGAACACACCATCCCTGTTCATAAGCTTGGTGGTGTTATGATGTATTGATGTTGAAAACGGATAGAGCCGAATTCAGGGATCACCGACAAACAGCCAGGACTCCAAAAGAATATTCACGTGTTAGAGCGGCCCAGTCAAAGTCCAGAACTCCTGTAAATCCAATTGAAAGTCTGCAGCAGCACTTTCAAACTGATGTTCACAGATTGGAGCTGTTTTTGCAAGAGAGAAAGAATAAAAAAAAATAAATAAAAAATGTCACTCAGTTGATGGGAAAAGCCACCAAAAACTCCTGAATAAACGGGAGGCAAACTTCTCAAGTTTTACAAACAAAAACAAAAAAAAAAGGAAAATGACCTTCATATTCTCTCTACTTCTGAATGATGAGACAGTTTTTGGTCTTTCGTGCAGAATCCAAGTAAAGTTCGAGGTTGTAATGTGACTAAACGCGAAGAGTTCAAGGGCCGTGAGTTAGCAGAGCGCTGTGTATCCAAATATATTGCTCGAGATGAACGTTCCTGAAGAAACATTTAAGGCCGAGATTCGGTAAACATTGAGCGTTAGGTGTGAGAGCATCCATACATGTAGATGTTTGTGTTGCTGAGAATGGAGGGCTTGTATCACTTGCCCCCATTTGAGGGGAAACGACATGAGATACTTAAAGACCAAAATTGCTTCACTTAGCCAAACAAACTGGTTCTCCTAACACTCACACACACACACACACACACACACACACACTATTGGACACGCACACACACACACACACACCTACACATACATCTTAAGTTCTCTAATGGCCAATAAACTCAGGATGTTCATTCCTCCTCTCAGGCTCACAAAAACCGAACAGCGAAATTATTGAGAGAAAACGGATTCCGCTGTAGCTCTGCCTAATGACCACACACACGCACACCCATGCACACACACGCACACAGGCTTAGGGTCAGCGGAGGCTGAGGCAGATAGGATATACTTAATAACCCTAACATGGCTTTTATAAGCCCTTGGTTCTCCAGAAATGACTTCAGCAGGCAGAAAAGCCAGGCCCGCTTATAAAAATACTGAGCATTCTGGAGCGAGACTTTCAAGTTTTTATTTTCTGCTTTAACTGCAACTTTTAACTGAGGACACTCTCTGGGACATGTGTCTACCAAACATTACCAGTGAGTAAGAGCACACGGATAATCAAAGTAGCATGTTTGCACGGTAGGGGACGGTTCCAACAAACCGGCGACGTTCCCAAGATCCTTTGCAACTTTTGCTCGACCGATATCGCTCGAAAAGATTTACTTCCTCCGCAAACATCCCCTGGTCTGTGCGTTATTGTCCTGTCCCAGCTGCTAAATTAGCTCTCCACGTTCTTTTTTTTTTTTTTTTTTCCCAGCCGAGAGGCTTAAAGGTGATGTGGGACGTTCACCATCCATCATCTGCGACTGTCTCTGGGCGCGGGTGAGAAAGACAGACCTCTGCAGTACCTCTAATGGTTTGTTTGGGAACCAGCAGTCGTTTTGCGTCAGGACCGCAGCGGCGCGGCCTCTACAGTTACAGTGGAGCTCAGAAGGTGGGAGGTGGAGGGCATCAGGTTTGGGGGCCGGGAGGCGCTCTCCGAGAAGCAGATTTCACAGTATTGCCTTACCATCAGTAAATCTGGGTGCATGCTATAGTGCTGACATAAATTAGCCTGCGCGCTCAGTGCAGCCATCTAAAACCCTTACTACTACTTTCACCTTTTCTTAAACTCGCACACGCACAGCTGCCCCCAATTCAGCCCTGCCCAGCGCCTCGCAACAGCCGTCTGATCAGAATCACGAGCTTTGACGTGCTTTATTCAGATTTTATGGTACAGACCGACAGAATCGTGAACCAGGGAAATCAGGTGGGTTTTAAGACCTTTCTGTAAATGAGAATCTGAAAAGTGTGGCACATGTGTGAATAGGCCTCCCTGAGTGAATGCCACCTTTACAAGTACAGCTACGGCTACAAACGATTCCAGCTCCTGACATCTAGAAGCTGAAATATTAGCCAATATTTTATTGCTAAGTAGCTCCAGCTCGAAAAAAATTGGATGGAAAACATCTGTGGAACCTGCACTTTCAGTCTCAATTGTGTTTTGGTGCAGGCATTTGATTTGGTCATTCTAACACAGTACTGGGCATCCAGCCTTTGCAACTCAGGCTGTAAGTTTAGAGTCGTCCTCCAGCATAGGCAAAATTTCTGCAGCCTCTAGCGTAGCATCGCTGCAGCACGGCTTGAATCGGTTCAACCCATCGCGGTTCGGGTGGTTTCCACTGCAACTGAGTAACAGCTCTAGTGGCTGGGGTTGTCACGCGGTGGGCTGCCCCGGAGTTTGAGAAGTGACCCAATGTGAGGCGCACGCAACACAACCAACGCAACGATGGAGGGACACGGGAGATGTGGTGAACAATCTGCTCATGCTGTGGCTTTTTGTCCCACAAGAAAACAGACAAAAAGGCTGCGGACGGAGAAGTAGAGGAGTGCGTGAGAGTCACTCTTGTGACCAATCAGCGCCCGACGGCGTTCTGACTTCACCTTTTCAGCTCGACTCAACCCGAGCAAACGAGGTTTTAAAAAGAGTCGATGGTGCAACGTGACTTGTGGAAAACGGCAAAAGTTCGGTTTCGGTCATCAAGACCAGAGAACTTTCTTCTACTTTTGCTATGTGACCTAAATGGCTTGTTGGAAACTGTAAATGAGGCTTTTTTTTAATTGTTTTTTTTTTTTTTTTTTCCAACCAACCACATCAGTTCTTTATGGATTTTAACGGTGCCACTCCTTCATCAACACCCAATTTTTTAAGTGTCCCGCTGTGGCCCCTTCCAAGGTTCGGTGGACGTGTCCTGGCAGGTCCGCGTTCGTGATGCACTCTTTCCATCCAAACAAACATCTGGGGCCGACGCAGAAAAAGCTGCATTTAAATTAAATTAGACACAGGTGGACCTCATTTACTATTCCGATGGTCTCTGAAGGCAATCGCTTTGGGTTTTATTTAGGTGTTTCAGACTGAAAGGGGAGGGGGAGGCGGGATACGTGTGCTCAAGCAGTTATTGTTGTCATTCTGAAATTTTTTTAAAAAATCTCGATTGATATTCAAACTCTTTTTCATTTTCCTCAATGCAACTCGTCTTCCAATACTTTGCGTTGTCGTAAAATCCCCAAGGAATTCATTAAATCTGTGGCCGGAACGCGACAAAACGCGAAACGGCTCAGACAAAATGGCATCTGCAGCTAAATCCATGCTGCCATCCGCGCAGTCAGCACACCCACGGAGCTTTGAGTGATCAGTCCCTCTTCTCTGCGGTGAATATGTTTCCCCTTCAGGGTCACCGACACCACAATGCTTGTTAAACTTTATATTCTCTGGTGGGCAGGGGGAAGACGAAGAAAAAAAAAAAAAAGAGAGAGAGAGAGAAAGGACACTCATTAACTCAGTGCTCGGTGTTTTTGCGTGTATCCACATTTAATGTGCACTTTTGTTGACGTTTGAGGGGGGCGGGGGGGCTTTGCCTGTTCCCGCTAAGTCTTCTTGTTCTTTATGCGCTTTGACTCGGTCTTGGAAAGAGCTGAAAGGCACCAGTTGCTCCTCACTGTCTCATAGGATACTTTACTTTAAACTGTCTGAGAGACTGAAAACAATTACTGGAGGCAAATGAGTCAAACATGGAGAAAGATAAAATTTAATTGTAGCAACTACTCATAACGACTTTTGAGCTTATTAGTTGCCGGACAGATGGAGCTGTCAAGCTGAAATGCCACACATGCTCCCAGCCAGAGGTTTTTCAGTAACAGCAATCAGTTTAATTAGAAAAGAAGCTTTTATGGCCATTTATTTCCCTGCGGTGCGCGATGCAAAAAAACAAAAAAAACCCAAAAAACGTCAATACATAAAATCTATGAAATGCAAGAAATGTGCACGTATTTGTTCTGTTTTCAATGTGGTTTTTTTGTTTGGATCCAGGCTTTCTTCAGATATCACAAATGATCCCAGAGCTTTATTTTTTCCTTCCTTAATTGGATCTTTAGGAACTTTTCATCACTGTCTGCCAGAATCAATCAGCTGAAGCAATAAAAGGTAACTCGGTCTCAACTACAACGCACAGTATCAAACCTCTGGCCAGGTGATTTCTAAAAAGCTAATGGCTGGAAACCCGCTGTCCATGAAAAGCTGAGGGATGATGCATTTATCAGGGAAAATATTACATTTCAGCAGAATGTTTTTTCCCTATTTCCTTAAAAACAACTTTGAGATAAAAAAAAAAAAAAAAAAAAAAAAAAAAACAGCTCCAAATAGCATCTAAGATTTGGCAAATGTTATTTTCTCCTATTCTTCTTCACTTGTTTCATGTTGTTTGCACAACAGACTGCATGCCATGTTGAGAATGATTTAGGTGAGATACCTGCACTGCCTGCAACTGTGGAGTTTCAGTGACCAATAAACATAAATAATGAGAAAACGATGAAGACTTTTTGATCCCACACGTAAATATTTTATATCTGTCACTCGCCATTGTCGTTAAAAAGACTATAAAATACATCAAAATCTAATTTTAAAATAACGTAGGCTCTTTTCCACTCGACACAGCGAGTCATTTTCCTGTTTACGCAAAGAATGTGGAGGATTTCTTTTTTTTTTCTAGTCTGCAAAAAAAAAAAAAAAGTTGCTACGAGCCCACTTTGACGTTTTAAAACACACACACACACACACACACACTTTTGTTGAATCAAAGACATTTTCATATAGCTGTGAAAGCTAATCCTGGGCACCTCAGCACATTCTGAGGCCTTTTTTTTTTTTTTTTCACAGGCGATCATTTTAGGTGATTTAATAAATTCCCAAGGCTCTGTGTGGAATTAGAAGAAGCTGGACTCCAGTCAGAAGAGAGCTTTTAAGGAAACCAGCAAACGCCCAGGAGAAGCACAGCAGTCGATGGTAATTTGATGAACGTTTACATTTACCTGCCTCTCACCTTTTCCTGGGTACTTGCCTATGATCTAAACAGCCTTTGTTAATCGGCTCCATGTTGTTTTCATAAATACCCAGCATGCCTTTTCTTTATTTTCTTGTCACATCTTTCACCCTTATTGTTCAAAATGAAATATTTGGTGTTTTAGCGGGGCGAGCGAGCTGTGGTTAAGTTCGGTATATGTGTGTGTGCGTGCGTGTGTGTGTGTGTGTTTGGAGATGGTGTTGCAGATTGCCGTGCGGGACGTCAGAACTAGCACTTCTGGTTGGAAAAAAGGAGTCTGAATTTTCGTCAGACGTGTTGCGCAGACAGACGAGGCGAAGGGAAGGCTTTTTGAAAGCGGATTCCAAGATCAACAGAAAACTCTCTCTGTTGACCGTGTGGTTAAAAAAGGGGATGGAGGGAGAGGCTGCATCTGGCATAAGGCCTCAACTGAAGGGGAAGCAAATATCCAGAGTGGCTCAGCGAAAGGCTTTAATGCTGCAGTTAGTTCTTAAAAAAGAACTAAAGAAGGCCGTTAGAAGACAGTTACTATGTACAGCATGAAGGTGACAAAACGTGAGCAAACTCTTCAGTTTTAGTTCAAGAAAAAGCGGTCTTCGTTTCAGTCTGGGTCAGGCCTCAGTCCTTAAGGTTTTCTGAGCGGCAAACGTCTGGTGAACCATAGAGAGCCGTTATCCACAAATGGAGAAAACACAGAACAGCGGTGAACCTTTGCTGTTGTTTTCAGCTGAGCAAAATTACTCCGAGTGCATCAAATGGCAACAAAGAAAACCAAGCGGAGGTTTTCTTCCCAGTCTGAAGCCTGGACTAAAATCAAATCAAGACACTAAAAAACCCACCAACGTGGCTCGATTTAAGCAAATCTAAAAAAAAAAAAAAAAAAGCAGCAACGCAAAAGACTAATCCAGGTTTGCCAAATGCTTTTAGCTTTTAGAAGAGCCAAAAGTGTCTCAAGCTGTCATTCGGTGGTTCACATTCCCCACCTGAAAACCGCATTTTGTACCGACTCCAATAATCCCTGTAAGTTGCTAATATTTTTTGATTATCTGAAACACTTAAGGATGAAAAACAAATCCAAAAATAGCAGCAATCTGGAAGCAGGGCTACATTTTTTCATCCTACAGTATTTGAATAACAACAACGAAACTACCAAGCAATGGTTTCCCTGAAATTTGGTATAAATGAGAAGATTAGCTGAAGGATGTTGAGGATTTCAAGTCCTATACATCAGATTTGTGAAACAATAATCTTTAAGAGACTGTTCATCTTGTGCTTTGGTTTTACACCTTTTGTTTTTGTGGACAGAAAACTTGTAAAAAGTCTGGCTTATTGGTGGCAAAGTGCAAATAACATTAATGGACATTAATGGTGGGGAAAAGGTTGAACAGGTGCGTCTACATGGATTTTTAAAATTTCGATTATTAAAAAAAAAAAAAAAATCACCAATGGTTCATTGTTGCTGCCTTTCAGGAGTTTAATTTAATCCCAGTTCAAGAGGTCACTGTGCACGTGTGTGTGTGTGTGTGTG
>VMRN01000016.1:1020654-1039353 GCA_010277015.1 Poeciliopsis turrubarensis
GTGTGTGTGTGTGTGTGTGTGTGTTTGTGTGCGTGCGCATGGTAGGGCTTCACCTGAACGGCTGAGGTGGAGAAGTATTTGATTACTGATAACGTTACAGGGCAAGAACCACATGAGGAAGAGCAGCAAAACGACCCCGATGGAGACGTTATATCAGTAAAAGTTGATCAAAGAGACATGCGTGCGCGTTCATCATCCGCTGGCAAATGAGTCCTCGGCTTTCCAACTGTTACGCCGCAGAGGAAACTGTAGTTCAAAGAGACAGGCTTACAAATGTCCATCTTAACTGCTGTCCATTAAAATGTCTTTAAACGGGGCCTATGACAGGAACACACATCCCCATTTCACCTTCACTTATCATTAGTCCAGCGCCAAAGGCAAAAGGTCAGCGTTGGAGCAGACATTAACAAGTTCAACAAACAGCCCATTGCCTCATAACTCGCAGCGGAGAGGTGTCTACATCATTAGCCCTAACTTGCGGCTAATTGCAACTTGCAGGGTGAGTCATGGCTGCGTACTGAGGGACGCTGATGAGAGGGAGAGAAACAACAATTCACATGTTCTCCATTTCTATTTCAAATTCAACGCTTCTTCTACGCCCTGAAGTCCCGGGTCTCCAACTGTTTTAAGACACTCTGAACATTTCAGTGTGAGAACATTTACCCTGTTTCCTTTCATAGTTTGGGACATGCAAGACCTTTATTTTATTTGCAAAAAAAATAAAAATAAAAAAAATAAAAGATTTCATGAGAAGTGGTAAGACAATGTGAAATTAACTGTGCATTTATTTATGATTTCCACTGACAAAACTAAAGCAGTAAATGAGTCGCTATGCAAATATGCAGTGTTGAAATGTACATGACTGATTAAATATGGATTACAGCTGCAGTACTTCGCAAAAATACAATTTAGAAAACGCACAAAAGAAAAAAGAAAGAGGCGAACGAATCCTGCTGATCGGCTGACAGTAAATATCTGAGTCACTATTGTTCATGAGGTTTTTGGCTCCTCAGCTGCTGTTTTTTGTGACGTCCTGGTTCCCTTGTTCATACACTCGTTTCTACAAGAAATCACTTCTACAGCATGGTGGCTTTGAGCTGTGATGTCAAAGGACATGAAAGATAAAGAATCTTGTCTAAATACTCAATAAATCATAGTGAAATGTCATGTTTCATCTGAATTTTGTAATTTCAGAACGTAATACCTGATAAAGTCTTGAAACTCATTTCTTTTTTGTCCAATTACCTTTGTAGTAATTGGACAAAAATTACTACAAAGGTAGTAATTTTGTAGACTTTTAAAACTGAGTACGACCAAACCATGCTAAATTTAACAAAGTGTACATTTAAGTCTTTTGGAAAACAAACCAAAGTAAATAAAAACTATGTTCTTGTGTGCATACATTTCTATTATTGAGTCATTTTGAGCTTGACAGCCAGGGGAATTTTAATTATCCGAGACAAAGAGCGATTTAATTCCCCCCCACTGCATCTATCTTTACCCTTTCACTCTTTTGCTTTTTCTTCCACCCTCCTTTCTTCCATGAAACAATAAAATCGTCTGGACTCTTAAGTTATGGAGGTCTTTTGAAGTAGCTGGAGGAGCCAGTAAATTTAGTGGGCACCTTTGGGAGTCAGTTCAGTGGCGCGGTGGCTGTACCTATATTTCATGCGTGCATGCGCGCGTGTCTCTTGTGGCTTTATGTGTGTTTGCATGAATATCCGTGCTCTCCCTAGCCATGGATCTCTCTCTCCTTCTCTCTCTCTCTCTCTGTCTGTGACACAAACGTGCTCAGATTGGGTGTGCGCTCCCGCATGTGCGTGTGGAAATGCTCGCGTTGCTCTCCGTTTCATAGTCATGCTGATTTGTGGTCGTCTACATCAAGTTTCCCAGGACTCTATAAATCTGGCTGGACAAACTGCATTAGAGATAGACATGCATGTGAGTGGCTGAATAAAATAGCATGAGGTCTGCGTAGTGTACGGTCACATACTGGTCATCTTTGGCCATCTGTGGTCGACCATTGCCTGTTGTTTTTGCAGTATATCATTATGGAGGCTGTTCGGCTCAGTTGTTCTGGTGAAGGAACAGCCAGTAAGATGTTTTTTTTTTCTTACTTTTGAAAAGTTTTCCTTCGTCGATCCATGTGAATCATTGCATCTCACTGCATAAATGCTGATAATACATTTAAATATAAATGTAGTCTGTGAGTACATTTTAAAAAATAAGTTTCTAACACCTTAAAAGCACAAGCAGAGGTAAACGCCTAAGAAATTAGGCGTCGTTTTGACTGATGTTTAGACCAAATCCACACACAAAATGGATTTGTTTCAGAAGGCAAACATAGTAATTTGTCAAAGACTGAGTGTGGAAAAATGTTTGATTATTGTTCATGTTCAGGAAGGTTTGCTCTTTTTCCATTTGTTCATTTTCTATTGTTAAGTCAGAAATATGAGCTGAATGCTGCAAAGAAACTGGTTTGTTACACTTCTTCATTTATGGCCCTTTCATCAAGATGTCACTGATTATTAAATAAAAGGGCCGCTTTTTTTCTTTTGCTGAGCTACTGGTGCTGATGTGTACAACAGTACAAGAAGTAATGTTACCTCTTGTTTTGACCAAACACAGTCAAAACCCTGCAAGCAGCAACATCCAGCTTTAAAAAAGAGAGAATCATGCAAAGCAGAAGTAATGATGAGCCAAAAAAATATCAGAAATTCATAAAATCAATCTTCAATAAATCTGCATATTTCTGCTGAGTAGCAGTCGGTTAAAGTATTGGTCGATGCTTGCTTGTTTTCTCTGATTTTTTTTATGACTTGTTGATAATTTGACTTGTATCTGACATCATTGCAGTTCCTGGCAATGGTTTGCAGGCAGAGCTTAAGGAAAGGTTTCTGATTTAAATGACTGAATTATTCACAAGTCTTCCAGCTGCGACTGTCTGAACACAGAGCTCAGAACTGGGAACAGTGACTGGAACCTGCAGGAGTCTCATTCATCACCAGCATCACCGTAAAAACCGAAAAGTGCCCGGGTTTTTACAGAAACACTGGACCTGTCAGATCACCAAAGGAATGCAGATAGCCTACAGTGCAGTTCTGCATGCTTTCAAAATGAAATACATTGGGACTTTTGACAAAAAAAAAAATAAATCCTGTTCACACTGCAGCTTCGTGGCTCTCATGGGACACAGATGACTGACATTCATGCAGCGCAGAACACCAACAACAGGATTCGGAAGTTGACAATACCATTCTAGTTGTTAAAATGTTGTAGTTTCTGCGGAGGTCCCATCGATTCCTATCAGGTTTTCTATTGTGAAAAATTCACTATATGCACATTTTTGTATCTTCATTCAGGTCTCTAGTACTTAAAGACACACCAGACATTTTTTTTGGCAATAAGTTAAAGTTTTTGTGACGTGTCTGGAAAATGAGCCATTACAAAAACTTCCTGATTGTTAAGTCACAATATGATTCCCTTCACCTAGGAACTCAAGTGCAGCTGCAGCACATTAGGTCAGGACTGTATGCACTGTACAATGGCTACTGGAAAAGACGAATGCTTTGTTGTTGACTTTCTGCATTCTTGATGGTTGTGGAGGACGGGCTCAAAGGTGCGGAGTTGTACTAAAGTGCATCTTTTTGCCAACATTTTCACATTTATAAATTGTGAGTGAGTTAGAGGTGGGGGGGGGGGGGGGCGTGGCCAGCAGCATCTTATCTGGATTTAAAGTGACAAGAGGTTAAAAAGCAGCTCACTCTGAAAAAAGTTCAAAACAGACATAATATGTTTTGAATCATTTTTAAATTATGTGTCATATGTTTTTCACTTCTTAAAAAGCTGAATAAAAACATTTCAGAGAGCAACAATAAGGGAGGAAATGTAAAATCACAAAGACAGATGTGACTTGAATATGACTTTCAATCAGAGAAAACTCATCTCTTTGCCATAAAAAACGTTCTCAGTTGTTTTGTTTTTTTCTTTTCCCAGTTTCTGCCTGTCATTTTCTCCCCCTCACCTCTGCCTCCCAGTCCTTTTTCTTTTCTGCTCTCTCAGTTTTCCTAGACACCTGTGCAGCTCTAGAGTTTCAGCCGAGTCCCTGAAAAATAAATGCGGCGCTCCAATCTCTTAATCCACTCGGCTCCACACAGCCACGTCACATGACACCGCCGTGGTCGTCCCGACGCCCAGACGGCACTGGAGGGGGAATGATTGTTCGGTGTGCGCGTGCGTTTCGGAGTCGAGTCCATCACGCTGAGAAGAAGCAGAAAACAGAAACTGTTCTCTGGCAACGCGACGACGTACGCCGACATGTGCCTGGGTTCTAATGCGGCACATGCTCCTTGTTATAATGTTCACTGCATGTTTTATGAACGTGTTTGGGTTGGCTGAGTGGATTCTCTATTTTTAATCTAGTGGCTGGAGAGCAAGAAGCGTAATTTCCCATTCAAATCTTTGTTCTCGGTGAACGCTGTGTGTGTCTGCGTGTACATTTTGGGATGATACCCTATCCACAGCAATCAGTCTGACCTCCACTCTGGAGCGAACCATTCTCAATGATTAATGGATCTGCCTCCATGCTTGGTCGCTAAGGCAACAAGAAACCCGATAGCCCTCAGGAATTCGCTAGCTCGGCCTCAAAGTTCGTCTGTGTGTGCCAGTGTGTGAGTGTTGTTGGAGTTGTGGGTGGGAGATGTGGAAGGATGGAGTCGGCTGTGGTTAAGGTGACTGAGGATGTCCAATCCAGTTAATGGGGGATTCCTGTTCATACTTTATTCTCTTAAATTATGCTACGCACCCTTAAAGGAACCTGGCAAGTCAGTCTGAGGATTTGTTTCCAATGTATGTATCACGTTAGCATGTAAAATCACTCCAGAGTTACGGGCCGCTTCTCACCGAGTCGTTCACATCTGCGTCTTTCTTTGAGGTGGAGTATGATTGTCACTCCGTCTGTCCCTCTTTATGGTTGGAGATGCTGGGGTGACAACCTTATCTCCATCTGAAGCAGGTGATGAGTAAAATCTATGTTAACAAGATGGCAGCTCTTCAGTGGAAATGCTTGTGGACGGGTCAACTTAACACCATGTCATTATTTCCTATGAGCCACTTAGCAGTTTATTGATCTAGAGATTACCAGGGCTCATTAGGCAAACACTCGGGCATTTCAAAGCCTGTACGTAGTGCCACGCACAGCTCCGCAAAAAAGAACGCAACATTTGCTAGCTGGCTAACAGCGGCGACGAAAAATATTTTTTGAAGTGATCGTCGTCTCACTGTGAGTGGAAATGGACGAGTCGCTGGTGGACCGCAATGCTCCTTTTGAGTCAGAAAATGGAGAAAACAAACAACCAAGTCAACCATGTCTGAACTATGAATGAGTTTTTTGTTCTCACGATCAACACAAGTCATTCAACATTTGCAGGAGAGGCCTGATGTCTCCTCCAACACCATGTATATTTACATATATGAAGATGTGAAGTAAAAAAAAACATCTAAACATCTAAAAGCAGCCAACAACTTACTTACTAGCATTTCTCTGATTTTCTGATGTACTGACAAATATTTCTCTAACAGTGTTGACATTGAATGTATAAGCAGACGAGTAGGAGAACAGCTATTGTGTGAGTATATTTGTATTATATTATCAGAGATAATCTGTGTGTGTGCTGAGTGACAGACACAGCGGGGGTATCTATGACTGAGTGTGGACCCTGCTTGACCCGATATGATGTGACCCTCCTGGTCTTTCAGTGCATATACACATACACACACACACACACACACACACACACTCAAGCGTGCCCACACACATACACACACACATGCATGAGATGGAGATAGTATTCTCTTGCTAGAAGCTGAGAGACAGAAAGTGTTGAGGAAACTCATGAGAATTATTGCAAATGACAATTTTTTCTTTTTCACGAAATAACAACTGAAAAATTTATGTTTCTTAGATTTTGCTCAAGATGATCTGAACACTGTTTAGATTTAATATGTGAACTTTGCAAAAAAAGTCAGCATGCTGTTTTTTGGGGGTTATTAAAAATAAAAGTCAGATGTCCAGTTTTATTTTGCAGCCATTTTGAACTGGCATGACTGCAAGCTGGAAATGTGCAGTGATGTGGCTGGGCTTGTTCGGGGTGACGCTGCCCCCTGTACTTGCAAAGAGCCTCAACTTATGTTTACTTGTTTAATTTTGGTCACCTTCCAATAAATTAATTACTTTTATACGCTATGGAAACCCTATAGTTATGAATAGCCATAAAGAAATAAGCCGACAGGAAGCCGACTGCTGGTGAATTATCCCAGGTTTTGCTTGGGCTTCACACCTAACAGGCACAGCAGAGTTTTTGCTATATGCTAAGGATTAGCATTTAAAACACACTCAGAAATCCAGATGGTCACACTGATTTAAACTCTCAGATTTTTAAAGTTTTACTTTTTTTTAAGCGGGATTGTTACCAAGCGGACGTTCATGATGCAGCTATTTGTTTTTTTTTGTTTGTTTGTTTGCTGTCAAAGCATAAAGATTAAACCTGTGCATTGATTTTTTTTTTTCAAAGTAAGAATAGTTCTTTATATATCTTGTTTTTTTTTGTTTGTTTGTTTTTTTTTGTTTTTTTTTTTACAAAAGTCATATGTTGTTTCATATCATTTACATATGTGTGTGTTTGTACTGCGATTGACAACATGGCGACACGGTGCTTTGTGTAAAGATGAGGATTTTAATCTACAGGCGTCATCAGTTTAAAGGTATAAGAGTTTTGATTCCAGGATGTTAGTGTGGTAAGCCACATGTCATTTCCTCCCTTTGGTTCACTGAATTGCTGATTCTGACATAATTTCACTGAAATATTTCAGTGTTATAAGTTGGCAATGCACCTTCAATGTAACAATCCTATTTTATTGAAAAACATTGGACAATATCCGTAAAGTACAGCGGCTGACTGCTGACTGTGCAACATCCCAAACTTGAGTGGGATATTTTTATGTATTTTTATTGATATGTCGACATATTTGCCATTAATGCAACTGACATACGGGACACCTGACAGTTTATTCTTTGTAATAATCCATGTCCATTATCAGCTCTTAAATATTCTTTTTGTTATTTTTTTTTTTGTGGAAATAAAATCCCACCAAATCCAAAGTGATCAGAAGGGTATGAAGAAAAAATAAAAGAATAATTGCAAAAAATAAATTTAAAAAGTCCCAATGTCTTAAAAATTATCAAGAAAAATTGTTTGAGGAAATAAACACTGAAAATGCTTGGAAGCTTCTAAAATCTGACTTTTTTTTTTTCTCTTTAACAAAAAGGCTGGTAGGACTCTAATAATTAATATGCTTAATTGAGCATTAGCAGAACCCGTCCATAAACTAAGCCACTATGGATCAACAGGGGTTTTTGCTTTCTGAGAGACTGTGTGACTTGTTAGGCAAATTAAGGCGCAATGTTTAAATTCACTCAATATTTAATCAAAAAAATTTTTTTCAACCAATTCAGAAAGATAAAACCACATTTAATTTCACGATGAATTAACAAATATGAAAATCAGAGTTACGTGATTGGAATAATTTAATGTGATTTAGTCAGTTCAGCTTCTGCCTGAACTGACGTTGCATTTAAATAAATAAAAACTACATTTTCTCACGCGTCTGTCAGCACAGTTAAACTTGGCCCTTCTGATTCTGTACAGAAATGTTGAAGCCCGGACGTGACTGTGAGCGCAAAGGTTTGAGAAACAAACCCAAACAATCGCCCCAAAAATCACGTGCGCTTTTAATAGAGTAAATAATGCATGCTGACCGACATGGTCAGTAAACATCAATATGAGGAGTTCACTGTAAATACGAAGGCTCGTCTACACTCCGGTTTTCCCCATAAGCTTGCCTCAGCCATCGAAGGTTACATTAATTTCAGCTGATATCCCTGCGCTAATGCACACGTTGCTCTGCTCTGCGACTGAGGAGAAATGAAAGGCGGCGAGCGGAGCAGTGCAGCCCAGACCTCCAACCCTAATCAGATTACATGATTAATGAGGGGGGGAAATGGGTTCATGTTGTATTAAGAAAATGTGTGTTTGAACCCAAAGCGGCGCGTATCAGCAGTCTAATGCATCAGCCATCGACTGGACACCTGAGATCCAGGGTCTGCTCTGCTGTTAGCTCCGTCCCAGCGGAGAGGCGCTCGCATCGATTCTCCTTAAACTCGCACTCGCTCACTCACTTTCTTCCTGCTTCTCCATTTTTTTCCCCCTCTGGTCCATCTTCTATCCCTCGTTTCCTTCTAGATGTTTCTTGCGTTTCTTTCACACCTCCTGGGTGTAATGCCCACCAGCTCACCTCAGTTTTCTGCCCCCGTATCTGTCCCTCTCTTCTCCTCTTACTGGCTTTCTCCACTTCTCTTATCATTTTTTTTTTTTTTTTTTTTTTTGGGAGGGTTGTAACAGTGTTTTCTATCTGTTATTTAGCTTCTGGATGATTCAGGTTCATTTCTGGCACCTCTGTGACGGCCAGCAGTCAGCATTCTCAGCTGAAATCTTGTAATGAGATTTAGTCTCCGAGTCTCGCTGTGACGCATCAGCTTATCCTGCCCCATCCAACAAAAGTGACCAAGTTCAGGAGCCATGCTGTAAAAGCAACACAACCAGATTTCCACAGCAAGACAGGAGTTATTCGTTATTCATATCCTCGTTTTTTCTTTTTTTCTTTTTCTTTTTTACATGAACAAATGATTTGAAGAATGAAGCTGGACCTTCTTTGAGCGTCAGAGAAGGTCCAGTCGAAACCTCTGAGAAGTCGTCATTTGCTGGGAGTCCATTAGAGAGTCTCCCCTGGTTCCACGGAGCTGGTTGCCTCTCGACTCTCTCCGGGGAGCCGAGTTGTTATCTGCACAGTAAATGCAACAAACGCACACGGAGTAGGGGTGTCAAATTCATTTTCATTTTCATATCAAGATCGTTATGTCCTTGAAGGGCCCGTTGTGGCAGAATGTATTGATAAAACCCATTAACGAACTTCAAACATGAACAAAGAGCCGTCTCTGCATGCGATGGGCACTTCTTAAAATTAATTAACATCGAACATCTTTTCACATTGATTTAATTTGGTAGATGTAATCCGCTTTGATGTGATTGATGAAATAATATTTAAACACCCAATTGTTATCTGGAAGGCTCTACTTACGATGACATTTAGAGCCCAGAGGGCCACAGAAGAAGCGGTGGCGGATTGATACGTGGAGTAACTAATGAGTGATTCGTCTTAAACACAGAACAACAGCAACCGATTCTCGCCCTTACCAACAACAACCACTGCGATCCACTAAGTTGTAACGAAAGAGGAATTAATTTGAACATCAAATATCACCAGGCCAGGTTTGCTTCAGCTAATGGAAAAAGAGGTGAAAGTTAACAGTGATGCTGAATTGTTTTTATTGCCAGAATTTCTTTTTTTTTTCTCACATGTTGTCTCATTGAAACCACAATCCGCTTTATTAGGCTTATTAGGCTTTTATGCAAAAGACCAACGTCACCCTGGGCAATAAATGAGCAAGTCTGGAAAAGAAAATAATCTTGTTAGAAGCTGCGAAATACTTGACACAGAAGACTTAAGAATTTTTATCTATAAAAAGTGTAAAATCTTGACTCTGGACTTTGCGTTGGTTTGTCGTCGATAGAAAACATACAGGAGATTGAAGGGGGGTGTGAATACTTTCGAAAGGTGCAGTGGCGTTCCTCGGTGCTTTCAGCAGAACGTGTAGAAACAGCCGACGCACAGACTGGACTCTTTGTGGTGTAATTTGCTCCAGACTGAATCCCTAGGTCATGCAAATACACCAGATTTATGAATAATCAGAGAGCGCTCAGTGTTTGCTCTCCTCAACTCAACCATCATCTCCAATGAGAAAGTTTACTCTGAGAAGTTTAGTTACTGATTCTAAGAAAGGAGACGTACGAGACGCCCATTAAATCCAAATATCCCCGGGCTTAGAGAATCAAAGCAATAAAGCACATTGGATAAATAAATAAATGAATGAAATGAAAATTATAGTCAAATCAGAGCAGTGTGAGGGAGACCACAGAAAAACCCCCAGATATGGAAACTAACCTGCAATATGTAGACAAACAATTACCGCAGCATTTCATCAGTAGAGATGATTCACCGTTGCGGCATGCTGAGGTGCACACGCGCAAAGTGCATGTAAACCCAAACAACAAACGCAAGCAGACGCAGACTCGCTCTGAATCCTGAGGAAAATATCAGCGCTTTGGAAGTATTACTGGTTATATTTTCATATTCCCAGCCCCCCACCCCGCTCCCCACCACGCTCCCCACCGCCCCCCTGCTGCTATAATTTTCTCTGCTGTCAAACAAATCAAAACGCCAAGACCAAACGGAGGCTCACATTTTCCACTGTCAGGTTCACAAACGCGGCGCTCTTACAAAAAGTGCTCTGTGCGAGAAGACGGGACCTGTGTGTGTTTAAAGGAGTTTCAGCGAATGTTTGTCCAGATGACCTTCCAAGTCTGGGAAAACACCTCAACTCTGAGTCAGCCCCTTCCGCCTCCCCCCAGGCCCCATTATCTAATATTAGTGTTTTAAAAGTTGCTTCTCTTCCAAAACAAGTCAAAGCACAATGGACGGTTCATGGAGCTAACATTAATGCTGAGCTTACATTAAACACAAATGTTACTCATGGGAGGTTTTTGAAGTAAACACTGGTCCTTAGCTAGCTCTGCTCTGCCTGACCTCCCACAGCCATCAAGTGCTTCTGAAGCCATTTGAGTCCGGTGTGTGGAAGCAAAGAGACACCTGAACCGCTGCTCCATGGCGCTGCTGCTCTTCTGATATGGTTCCACATCACATCACGGATCCTCAATTAGATCCTCAACGTTTGACAAACTCAAGGGCCATTCTAAGTTGTCCGCTTCAGTCGAGCTCTAGTTTGTCTGTAAAGTCTGGTTCGTTTGGGGACGTGTGAAAGCGCAGTTCTGTGATCGTACCAAAAACAGAAAGCAAACTATAGCGCAGTGCATTCTGGGTAAATAGAATGCACCGCTGGCTTGGATTGTTAGGTGCGGTGCAGCGGGAAACTAAACAGCAGCCGTTGAAAATGTAGCAAATGTTGCAGTTTTGGTCCCAGATCGAGTTGAATCTACTGGAGGCCCAGGTGTGAAAACCCCCAAACGTTTTGCTTTCAGCGTTGCCTTGTTGGAAGTCGACCACCATCCCAGTATGAAGGGTTTTTCTTTCATGATTCATTTTCATTTCGCTCCATGCATCTTCCAGTTCAGCTTGAAAGATGCATTGTATGTCCGGGCACCTGGCCAAGTGTTGGTAGTTTTGTTTATCGTGTCATACTTTTGGTGTGGTTGTGGCTCGGTGAGCAGAGACGTTATCTTGCAATCGTAAGGTTGTCGGTTTAAAGCCGCTGGGCACAAGTTGCCTCCTGATCCGCATAATTGTTGTGTGAATTGTCAATGCGGCTCCGTCTGCTGCCATGCACTTTGAGTGGCCTGTATGATTGGACGTATGCTATATTAGTCTAATCCATTTTCAGGCTGTGATTTTATTTAGGGGTATCAGAAGATAGGGGAAGGAAAACATTTATACACCCCACTCTCCAGATTTATGTGTGTCAAAACTTATTTTCTTCCTTTTCACAATCTCACACTTCTTTTTGGCATTGTGAAAACCAAGAAAAAAAACAAAAGATGAAGCAAGGGTCCACTTCTTTCCTCCAACAGGATGGCCAGGCTCTCCGCTGCCGCCTGATTACGTTTCCCCTCAGAGTGCCATCCGTCATCAAAGGGTCAGAGGTCAGGAGATTCATCAAAACAGTTTGTGCAACGGGAGGTACACAAAGGAACCTCTCAGGATTAGAGGCAGCTCGGTGTGTTTATGGCCGCCTGCATTAAGGCCCAGACCGTCGACACCTGCCGAGGCCCGCTCGGCGTGAACTCGGCAACCGTTCTGATGAGCTGAAACGGCGGACAGTCACAGCAATGCCTGTTTTAGTTTCCATTGATGATCCTAGGACGTTGATCTGGATGTGCTGGAGTTACATTTCTGTAGCTTTTCCCCCCTGGCTACTGATTTGATTTTACTAGAATAAAAGCTTGCTTGACAAATTAGAGGGAAGAGGGTCAATTTTATGGTCAGAAATGAGTTTATAAGCTGTGATTAATCATTAAATGTGATTAAAATGTGATACTTCTTTCGCCAAGCTTGCAAAGATACTTACGGCGGCGTTTATAGTGTGGACACGGTGTGAATTAAAACCTGTAGAAGTACATTTTCAATAAATAAAATGCATTCAGTCTCTGTGATTGCTGTCATCGTTTGTTGTGTTTTTCTGTGCTGATGTTAGCGGCGTCTGAGCTTTGGACAGCGCAGAAAGACCACAGCGCGTGATGCTTATCCACATGCTATGAGTGAAGTCTATTGTGTTTGACGCGCGTTGATTGCCAGACAGCTGGCGTTGAGGATAAACTTCCCTCCAGCATCTAATTCCCTGTTTGGCAGATTATTTTCGGCGTTTATGATTTCCTTAATACAGTGCCCTTCTGGGTTTGTCTGCAAAGCCCAGCCAGATGTATGTTTAGCATGAATTTGCCACAGAGTTCGGTTTAAATGCTGCTCAGCAGTGACTGATGCTCCACTGACAAAACGTCTGTCCGACCGAAGATCGCACTGGTTCCATTAGCTGGTGTTTGGACACCTGTAGGGGCCGGGGCTCGACGGGGACGGCTGTCAACAAGGGGTTTCGGTACATCGAGAGATTATCCAAACAGTGGGACCCTGGCTAATAAAAACAAGCCCCCCTGTTTAATGCATTAGTGCTGGATTAGTATGAAGAATGGGGACCTGAAGGTCTGACTGATGCACCCTCCCGAGCTGCTTAAAGGGATCTTCTGTAAATAATTAGTGATTTATTGCAGTCTGTATTTATTAGATTGGAAACTGCAGCGTTTCCACCACTTAGAGGAGGAGAGGAAGGGAAGCAGCTTTAGCATACACACACTAAGACTGCTTCAGTCGTATGCAGAAGATGAATCACACACATTGAGGGAAAATGTAAATGTTTCTATTTCTGTTTAGTGCAGAATAGAACAGAATAAAACGTTGGGATTTTCTTTGTTCCCTCAATAGAGGAAAACCAGGCGTATTAGCAGCAAGGTAACGTGCAAAGGGAAGGCATGTTGGCCACTAGAGCCAACAAAACCTTTAAAAAAAATTAGAATGATTTTCCACATAACGCGAATGAAAACATGACATTTAAAATTAGAAAATGACATCAGACCAACAGAAACGCAGAAACGTCAGCTTAATATGAAGTATGTTTAGTCTCTGCTTTTCAAATGTAAAAATACTTTCATAAAAGTATTTCAGTTTACTGTGATTTACGTGAACATGTTTTGTACATCATCAATGCTATGCCGCTTACTACATCCTTTTTCTTATTCACTAATTGCAGGTTTATTTGTAGATGATCTTACAACATGATAAAGCCCCTCTCCCCCAAAAACATAATTTGCATAAACCATTCATAGTGTTTTTGACTTTCAAGATGTCTTAAGAGAATAGAAGTCCACTTTGGTTTTGGCTATTTTTGGATTATGCTTTAGGTTCGGCCTCCAAAACCAACTAATCTGTATAAATACTAAATGAAGACAGCTTACAAGAGAGACCCAACTCCTGTGAGCTAGATATTACTCTCCTGTAACCTGCAGTTGCAAACTGCAGACGAAATATAAGCAGTTTATATCCTTCCCATCCCCTGCACTGTCCCTTTAAGTTGAAGCACCAACTTTCAGATTGGAGAAATTTATAAGCCGTTCCCACAAACTCATCATCCCCCTTTTAAAACAAATACGCAGAAAAACACACACTTTGCGGGGAAATAATTAGGAAGAAGTTTGTTCCACAGTCTGCAGCTTTCTCAGAGTCTGCATTGTCTCCGCACTCTACGCATACAAACCCAGAGTACAGTGAGCGCAGTGTGCTCCCCGTCGCTGTACAGCAGCTTAACCCTGGGTGTGTGGACCAGGTCATGGGCATAAACTTCCAATTTCTCCCTGTGACATTTATTAACTCCTACAACTGCGACAGCTGCTGTATTTTTTCCTCTCCGGGCATGGAAAATTAAATCATCTAATTTCCTTTGCCCAACCCTGTTTTGTGTAAAGTTTCTTAGTGTGAGTTCAGGGAAAGATTTTAACACATTAAATCATTTATTTACACAGTTAGAGTCCTCCTGTTTCAGCGGCACGGCGTAGGTGGCTCACCACTCTGTAATCCAGTTAGAGCAGCAGTTAATACAAAGGCAGTGGGTTAGCGGTTTAATCTGAAGCAAATTTGATCGTTTTTGACAATAAATTCAGACGGTATATGAGGACAGCTCCATATTTAATGCCGGTACAGCTTGATAATCTGTGTATTAAACACAACTGCGCTAACGTCTGTGTATTAAATAGATTTACTTATTTTAATATTGATAAATATCAGCTTTGCATAATATCATAGAGGAGTCTTTAATGCTAATAACTGCTTGCGAGGCAGCGTAATGCCATCAGGGGATAATTGCTAGTCTCTGAGGTGCTGGGGACGCTGCTGGCAATAACTGGGAATTTGCTTCTTATTAAAAACTGCTTTGGTGACTTGGGAATAAATTCATTTTGGCCTCTATTATATCAGCAGACAGGGAATAAACTGCTAAGGAGCATAACAAGCCTGAGGCAAATGTGCAGGCATACTCTGGGACTGTGTGTTTGTTTTTTTTTTTTTTTTATCATTATCATTGTTTATTCTGGCTCATAAACACCCATCACTTCACTTTGAGTATTGCCTTTGCTTAAACCGCTATGTTGCTCTGATAATGCATTTTAAATATTATTTTTTTTTACTATCAAATTTAGGCTCTGTGATCAAAATCTGTCCATTTTTGGTGGGGAGACCGTAACCGGGTGTCCAGCTGGCTCTAAAAATCTGCTGGTTTCCTGACTTTAGAACACGGCACTGAAGTGCTACCAGCTCAAAAAAAAAAACTAACAACCCTCTTCAGTGAGGAAGCAGTAACCGAGCAAAGAAGACTCAAAGTTAGCTGTTTTTAAAATTCAGGTCAGGTAACACACAAGTACCTATCACATACTTGAATGGAGCTCATTAAAAGTAAAATGATATGTTGAGATATGTCTCCGAATCATTTAGGCTGCGAGGAAACGAGAGAGAGCGAGACTTTCAGCAAACAGGAAGACCGAGGAGAGAGCGTCAGTGTTGCTCGTTGTGATTTTTCAACCTTTGTTACAAAGGTCAAAGGTCTCGATTGTTCAGGGAATACACATCTAGAAAGCAGTTTTAATAAAGCTAGATGTGCTAGCCGAGCCAAACGCTAATAATTATTGCAAAAAATCATTCAGCATGTCAACTCTGCACTCATTTTGTCTTTCTTTTTAAAATAGTAAGACTGCGCTCTCTCATGCGCCACATATGAACTTCCTGTATCTGCCTAGTGGAAAATGAAACTGGCTAAAATAATTTCTGAGAGCTTCCCAAAAAAACAGAGACGGTAGGAAAAAGGGACAAAGTTCTAATTGTTGCATTTCCAGAACAAATATTTCGTTCTTGATGTTTTGTTGTTTTATTTTTCAGTAGCTGACATTTTAACATGTGTGCATCTTGTCACTTATGTGCTCACAAGTGACTTTCAGCGATCACTTACTCTACAGTGTTTACATTCTGGTGAAAAGCGAAATCCTCGGCTCATCTTTTGCAGTCTCCCTTTCCATGCACAGAATATTTGCCATGAATTTACTCAATGGTCTGTAGAAAAATCTGTAGATATTTACAGGTCTTGGTTTGTGAAAAAGAAAGGCCACTTTTCTTTAGTAAAAGCAGAAGAAATGCATGATTCAAATCTTCGCATCGATAATTATAAATTCACCATGATCTTCGTGTTGAAACAAGAA
Organism: Poeciliopsis turrubarensis; assembly: GCA_010277015.1. Lineage (NCBI taxonomy): Eukaryota > Metazoa > Chordata > Actinopteri > Cyprinodontiformes > Poeciliidae > Poeciliopsis > Poeciliopsis turrubarensis. The sequence goes on from VMRN01000016.1 coordinate 1,036,635, forward strand.
AACTGGCTGCATTTACAGCGACAGTTCATCGAGGCACTACGACTGTGCAGGAAATTTAGACTTAAAGTTTCAAGTTTAGCAAACACCTGTCAGGTTGAGTTTGTTTTGTCATTGCAGCCCAGTGAGAGTCAGCCAACCGTTTCGCCCTGACAGAGCGGTGGAGTCCTTATCTCTAAAACAACCAGCTGTAGGCTCAGCGCAGCAACAAGGCAACGGCATGCTTCATTTAACCTCATCAACATGTTTTCTCCCTCCTAGTCTTTCTTTCCCTCTTCCTCTCTCTTCCTTTACCGAAACTGCCATAGTACACAAACTGGAGGTGTGTAATTTGTTGGTGAGGCTCTAACAGTGGAGGTGGGAGCCTCGGCCTGCGGCGGTTTAGGGACCAGACTGTGCGGTCATATCGCGTTGCAATATTGACATGAAGTCTGGTTGGAGTTGTAACAGAAAACTCAGGACGATGAGAATACATAATATTTAAAAAAATAAAGATCTATTAGAGTGATTCCTACAAAATTAAGATATCTTTGATGAAAGAAAAGGAGAAAAAAAACACTCAGTTGCAGAAACCAATCTCGGGAAGTGTGCTGTAACAAAATCTTTTTAAACTTTAAGTCCCTATTCTTATATTACAGTGTTGGTTTACTCACTATCAATCATGGTGGGTTAAGCACTGAGGATACTTCTGCAATATGAAATGGAGCCTTCTGTTTGTATTTTATCATTTTCCAGCCACCCGTTCAGAAAGGGAAGCCGCAGACCTTTGAAGCACTCGGGTCAAAGCCTCATGAATAACAATGCAGAAAGATACCGTGATGCTTTTTTTTTTTATTATTTTTTTTTTTACGTTTTCTCATCGTGGCTTAAAAACCCAATGTAAGGGATTGACAACTACGGAAGCCTAAAACTCTCCAAAAGTCTCCTTTTTCACTTGCTACATAGTGCCTTGCAGAAGTGTGCATACGTCTAATATATATATATTATTCTCAGATAGATAGAAACCTCATGTAATTGGCAGCATACATGCTAACCACTAACTTTTTGTTTCCATTTACACAGCATTTAAGAACCTCATCGATACATCTCGTCTCTGGTTCATAGAGAAGGTAGAGACGTCATTGAAAGGGTGTGAAGCATTTCCTTTCTCTGCTCTGCAGCAGCTTTCTGCACGACCTGTTGATATCTAACGTCGATATGATCAAGCCCTGAGAATCCGACCGGCCTCAGTCACCAATTTAATCTGCTTTCCCTTTTGCTTTGAATCTGTGCGCTTAAGCGACCGGGCTCAGCAAAAGCAACTGTCTTCCGCGTCGGGGGGCCAATCAGGAACAGATGGACGAGGTGATGACCCCCCTCCTCTGCAGGCGAGTGCGAGAGCACAACTGCCACTCAAGATCTCAGCATGTGGATGTGTGCGAGCGCCGATCTGTGTGTCCGAGGACGACGGGAGGTTGTGTTATGACTCTGAGGGTGCCACGGCGAACAGGCTCCTCACATGAGTGACTGACGCTCCTCCAACATCTGTTCCACGGAATAACACTCCCTGGTCTGTCTTCGCTGACGATATCCCTGCCTCCTCTCTCTGTCTCTCTCTCACGCACACACACACCCAGTTAGATGATCTTTTCATTTTACTGTAAAGCTGACAGGAATGGAGAAATTAGATTAGAGCAGAACAAGATACTCCACTTATGATGTGGCTCTTTGCAGGGATCTCAGCGTGGTTGACAGAGGAGCCTGCAGACTGCACCGATGCCTTTACCCTTTTCTCCTCCTTCCTCCCTCGCTGTCACCCCTTCTGCCTCCACTCCTTGCCTGACGATCGGGTTTCTCTCTGTCCATCAACAGCGGAGGGGAGAGGAGAAGAAGGAGGAGGAGGTCTATTCTGATCAATGACAGGAAACCAGACGATAGGAGGGGAAGACATGAAACAGATAGGCTCCATGACCTGCCTACCTACCGGGATACCGCAGTGATATCCCGCTTTTCCATCTATTTCACAGTCCCATCATTGGCTGTAAGTTCATACGGAGACATGAATGGTGAAACACGGCTCAGACACCTCGTACGAACACGCGCCTGACCGCAAACATGCTTCGAAAACACGGACAAAGTTCCCACGCCGTCAACGTCAGCGCGGCACATCACACTGCGTCATCAGGCACACTCACCTGGAGGGCGGCTGGTAGCATTCAGAAGCAGAATATATTTTCCCTACCAGCTCTATGCAAATCTCAGACATATTGCTTTCCGTCTCTGGGGGTGTGCGTAAACACAAACAAATCTCCCCAAGCATACGGAATTAGAAAGCGGAGACGGACCGGCAGATTCATTTGAATAAATTCATTTCTAGATATTTTTTTTTATCCGCTGCCGTCCGCGGACGACAGCGCTTGGTTTCATAATTTGGGCTTTGGCGCTTATTACGTATCTGTTTCTCAGAATCAAATTAGACACAATTTGATTCGACAGCAGTTGTGAGTGTAATGCAGATGAGAGAAGGGAAAAAGTAAGAGGATAAAACTAAATCCTGTTTCCTGTGGGAAGGAAGTTGTATTCATTCCGTTCAAAACAACTGGGGAAACAAAAAGGTTGAGAAAAGATAAAATGTTGAAAATACAACTTTGGTGACGCATGTTATGATTACTACTCAGGAGACTTGAGAAAAAAAAATCTATCTATCTATCTATCTATCTATCTATCTATCTATCTATCTATC
>VMRN01000016.1:1039363-1077711 GCA_010277015.1 Poeciliopsis turrubarensis
TCTATCTATCTATCTATCTATCTATCTATCTATCTATCTATCTATCTGAAAAGCTTTGTAAGGATTTATCAACATGAAAGCTGGAACTATAACAGGGGTGCGCACACTTTTCCAAGCCGCTGTGTAAATATTTTTGGACTGAAACTTGCAAATTTTGACGCAGAGAGCATGCACTTGTATATATGACAGAACATTAATGGATTTGTGCGTTTTGATCTCTCCTCAGTGAGGAGCGCTGAGCCGCCACGCCGGCCCGGCTAACTCTTAACTCCTGTCAAAACACACTGCTTCAAATTGAATTAGGACCGCCTGCCGCAGTTCCCGCGGAGCCCAAACCAATACCTTTAACAAGATGCACTGTGATCGCAAACGCACCCAGAAATTACAACGTGCAATCAAAACGACCCTCGAATTGCAGAAATACAGTCAGAGGAGACCAACATGGACGTTTGGTCCGCGATCGAGCTGGGGAATGCTGAAATAAATCACAAGTGACAAAACTTTTGTGGCTGGTATTTAAAAATCAGCTGGGACTCAATGGTGCATATGGTTCCACTGGAGAATATTTAACATCAGATGAGGCCTGTTCGAGTCCTGAAACCCTATCACTGTTAATTCACCACAGCTGAAACCTCGACAAAGACACTGTCTCGGTTTCAATAACGTTGGCAGCAGTTCCTGTGAAATGCTTTCGGAGGAGTTTCGCAGCGCTGTTTGGGCTGCTGGTTAAATCAAAACGGGTGCACCGATGGCATGTGTGGCCACGAGCTCTTTTAATTCTGACATGTAGGAAAATGTGAGAGAGAATCTGTGAAAGATTTAGACTGAAGCAGGACCCGGACCCTTGAACATGGCAACGACCCGAAACAGCCCAGTTAATCCGTGGAAAGCTGGCAGAAATTAAGAACTGGAAAGGACCGGAGTCAAAGCCCAGATGCACATCGTCGTGTTGATATATTCCACGTTGAATTGATCTGTTTTATATTTGTTTGTATCTGCTTATTAATGTTTTTACACTAATCTAGTACAGTGTAAGACAAAACGCTCTGTGATGGACTGGCGACCTGTTCTATGTCGTCCTCTCGCCCAATAACTGCAGCCACACACCAACTCTGCAAGAATAAGCAGGTAGAGTTAACGGATGAATGGATGTGCGAATGGATGTGACGTATCTCTGCAACATAGCGCTCATCTCATGTCAGATGACAGTATTTTATGCGTCTCCAACAATTTTCCTTGCAGCTGTGTGTGAAGTTTTAGTTGGTCTGGAGTCAACAGTTTCTCTCAATTCGTACTGATTGCTGATGTCACTTTTTTTTTTTTTTATTCTTAGATTGGATTCGTCAGTCATATTGCATATTTTTCCTACTGCATGAAGTTCAACTAGGTTTTCTTGCAGAACTTAATATATTTTACGTTTGTCCAGCAGTGTCAGGTTATGTAAACTTTTGATCACGATTGTTTCAGGTTTCGTCAAGACGACTTAGTTTCTGTTATCAGGATCAGTTGCAGGATCATAACTGATGGTGAGTGAAGAAAAGCGTTTTGTTTCATCTTTCATGTTCATGTTCTTCGATGAATGAGCAAAAATTCAGCAATTCATATGAGCACAACACAAATCCTTGCACATTGTCATAGCAACAATTCAGTTACAATACAGCTTAAAATCACCATTCACACTGACATATCAGACTCAATTTAATTTAAATTCAATAAATTTCATTAAGTTCAATTTATTATGTCAGTGTAATCTGCAGCAGATTACACCGAGTCACATCAGCTCCTCCTGCATCGGGCCGTCTGCTCTGTAAATCTCTCATCCTCAGCATGCGTGTTACGACGGTGGAGAGGAAAATTCTCCTTTAACAGGAAGAAATCTCCGGCAGAACCTGGAACAGACATCTGATTTGAGGAGAGAGAGGGTCGGGCCGAAAGAACTAAACCCGAACCAACCCGAACCAACCCGAGCCCATAGGCATTGCGTCCGATCCCATTGTGACCCGACTGATGGATTGTAGATCATATATAGGTCAGAGCCAGAAGAAAACCCAACATATTATTTCAATTACGGTTTTAATCATTTGGTTTTTAGACCTCTATTTAATAGTGTAACGTCTCCTGCAGCTTTTGTTTGACGTCTTCAGGCTCCATTTTGTCGCTTGTTGCACTGACGAGTGCAGATTATCTGGGATGTGTGATTGATAGGAGCAGAAAAGGGAAGGACCGGGTGCGCTTTGTACATTGTGCCGCATTTGTTATAGTCTGACTAACTTCTGAACCCATCTTTCTTTATTTCATCATCAGGTTAAACCATTCACCCCCCTGTTTATGCTGTGATAGATGTGTCAACGTTTGGTTTTCTCTCTGCTGCAAGTGTTGCAGGATTAGCAAATGAGCCTCAGAATCCCGAGCCCGACCCGGCACAAATTTCAGGTCGGGTTTGAGTCGGGCTCAGGCTGTAAATATACAGAGCATACACACACACACAAAAAAAAAAAAAAAAAACAGAAAAGGGTGATTCATGAGTACTTTCTATGTTAAGTAAAGTTTGTCAATAGTTCGTCTAGGAGAGAGACAGTTAATGGCGAATTGGAAAGAGGAAGGGAATTGCAGCAGAGTGAGAAAAGAGGCCATTATGTTCCTAAAAGCTTCAGCACCCAGAATGTTTAGATGTTGACTGCAGCTCCGTGCAGCAGGTCTGATTGTAAGCGTGCTTCATCAACCCGGGCTGTGGTTGCGTTTATGTAGCGCAGGTGTCAATGTTCTGTGTTTCATCAAAATATTCTCCAAGAATTTTTTCCTTTGTGTCGTTGGCAGTTCAAGCTGCTCAATTAGAAATCATGTTAAAGCAATATTACTAAAGCAAAGGGGCCATTAATCATCAGCTTGACAAGAGCTCTGGAAACCGTTGGCAACCAACATCAACCGTGTCTCTAGCCCTTCCTCCAGTTGCGTCGTCAGTACTGCGGCAGATAATAAAGGCCTTGACGTCTGGAAAAAACTGATCCCATTTACCATCAACTCTAGGAATATTATTTAGCTGTAATACAACTATCTGTTTTCATATGCTTGATAGGCAATTAGCAATTAGCCCCCTGCAGAACAGCCAATGAAACCTTCCTTGAGTGTGTTCAACAGAAAACGTTCTAATATTTACTCGCTGATTTAAAATATATAATCTTAAGATTAGGTTGGATTAAATTCTCAAAGATAAGTTCGCTGTTGTTTCAGCTGAGCGTTAGTGTGTATTACTTAACACATTATTCATGTCGGTTTGTATCAGCCACATAAACATGCATAAATGAGGTGTTCTGGTCTGGCTCCCACAAATGAGATTTAAATAGCGTGCAGGTCTCAACCTTTGCTTGCGGACTGAGCGAAAGGTTACTGAAGTTCACGCACTGCGTGTGCGTGCGTGTCTGCGTGTGTGTGTGTGTGTGTGCACATAGTGAGTATTGAGCAAGGGCCACTGCAGTGCAACCCAACACCAGCTCTTTGTGTGTGCACTACAGTCTGCTAACCAGGGTGCCTCAGTCTTGTCCCAATTCATGACTTTGGTTTCAAACACGCAGCTTAAAAAAATTACGTAGTTTACCTGTTTAAATATTGATCATTTTATAAATGTTTCTTTATTTATTGCTTTTATACACTGCATCTCTTTTTATGTCCTTTTAATGTTATAACTAGAAAATCTTTTTTTTTCTTCTTTTCCACGTTTGTAAGTTTGACTTTTATCCTCTTAAATCCAGAATTGAAGCGAAGTTGGAAGCCGCGTTACAGGAAAAAACGAAAACAAAACTCTGATATTGAAGGAGTTCGTGACTCGAAAAAAATATCAGGATGTAAAACAATTTTTAAACGTTTCTTTGAAAATATAAAAGACACGTTTCGCACAGGTTTTCGAGGATTGAAATCAGAGACACACTTGCGTTCGCCCCGTTTCCCACAAAACCTGGTATCGGGCCTCCACTCTGTCCGTTTGTATAAACTTGTGTTCCCGTTCCTCTTGAGACACGATAATTGTTTGTTGTGATATAGCAATGAAGCCCTCAGGCCCTCTTAAGCTAATCAGCCTCTCTTCCTCTCTCTCTCTCTCTCTCTCTGCAGATAGATCGGTTGACAGGGCTTCAGGCAGAACAGCGCACTGAAGCGCAGCGTCTGCCTTTCGGCCTTCGCCGGCCGTCACACACATTCCCCGCTGCCGCTCTGTCCAAGCACGCCAACACGCAGCTTGGCTCCCACTCAGCAGACCCGACTCTCCCATTCCAGAGTCCGGCTGCTGTGTCTTGTCGTCCCTCTGGTGACGAAACAACAGCAACGGTTTGAGGTCACGACTGCAACCTGCGTTTCTGTCAGACGATATTAGAAGAGATTCAGAGAAGCTGTTTACGAGCGAGCTTGAAGGGCCGCCTCGGCTTGTTTATGTTTTTATGTTTAAAACTTTCCAAAGGTGATGCTACTTTCTGAGAAAACCCAAAAACTGAGGTTTTCATGTGTAAAAATGGAAAAAAGTAAATACATTTGTATCCTGGTTGTCGTGATGATTGACTCAGTTTTTAAGTACATTTTAAACCAAAGGTCCCATTTTGCAACATTTTTGAACCAATTCATGTATTAAATTTTTATTAAAATTTAAAATATAAATCACAAAAAAGTTCAGCGACTCCTTAAGTTTTTAACATTTTTCTTTTTACTTTTATTTATTAAAGAAGCGTGGAAGTAAATTTTGTCTTCACAGACGTCAACACACACACACGCGCACACACACTTTACAAATGCAAAACTGTATCCGTGACAGTTTTCATAGTTCATCTTGTCACTTTTTTTTTTTTTTTTTTTTGTATTTGGTATTGTGCCAGATATTTTGCACAGTTGAACCTTTGAATTTTACACGACTACGTGCTGCGGCTCACGTCGCTCTGACACAGTTTTAAAAAAAATTTAAAAAATGAAATCAATCCATCAATTCATGAGTCAATCAATCAATCAATTAGTTTACATTTGGAGTGAATAATAATTGTGATTGGTGTGCAGATGAAGCGATCGCTAAAGAAAAACACCACTGGTTCTAATTAACTTTCAGGGAGGATCTGGGACTGAAGGAGTGTGTCTGCATGTACATGTGCAATTCTCACTTGTGTAATGATGATGATTAGTTAATTGCAGGCAGCTTGCTGTTGCCATGCAGAGCTGATCCTCGCTCATTTATTCACTCTTAGAGAGAGTGTGTGTGTGTGTGTGTGTGTGTGTGTGTGCGTGTGTGTGCGCGTGTGTGCGTGTGTGTGTGTGTGTGCGTGTGTGTGTGTGTGTGTGTTTCTTCGGGTGTGGTGCAGAGGGAGTGGCTTCGAGTGACCGTAAGAGGCATGTAATATGTTTAAACAGAACAAAGTAGTGTTTGGAGAATTGGTAATTGCTTACATCCCTCTCTGACCATTGGGACGTTGTCCAGATCTCTGCCTACTTCACCTCATACGTACGCCGCTGCATGTGTGCACGGGAAGCGTGTGCACGCTGACAAATTCGCAAAGCACAAGAACAAGTACATTGTTTGGCTCATATTGGTCATTTATTTTTTACGAGCGCGTCTAAATTAAGTTTTCTAAAGAACAAATTGTGCTTTAACGGAAATCATTTTTTTTCTTTTTATCTTGATGTTCTTTCTTGTATTTGTAAAGCGTTGGACTCAATCGATCCTTTACAAGTGAAACTTACGACGCCATTATGCTTCTATAGAACTTTTTTTTTTCTTTTTTGTGACAAGAAGAAACAGAGGTTGAATCTCGCTCTTTACCAAAGAGCGGCAAAGAAACACTAGTTTTACCATGTCTAAACCAATAAGCGATTTTATCCTTATTATTATTATTATTATTTTGCCTTCCGACTTTTCCAGATGTCATGGAAACAAGCCGTCAGTCATGAGGACAGGCAGCTCTCGGTGTATTCAAGGATTTTACCTTTTTACAAGGTAAGAAGATTAACACTCATGTACTTTACAAGTAAGTCATCATAGTACAATTTTAACCAAGTATTGCATCATGGAGAAGACTAATCATTAACGACAATAGAGAGAATGTCCCACTATCATGTAATGTATCACCTACGAAAAAAAAAAAAAACAGGTAAGCATTTAAGCTGTTTGTAACCGTCTGCTCCAGTGTCAGTGGGAACAGCTTTATGACAGACTGGCATAAATTATGTGAGTCCAGGCAAATCCACAGACACTTCAGGAGGGAGAAGGTATGAGTCGGTTTCTAAACTAGAGAAATGCAATGAATGGGTAGAACTGCAACTATATCAACCATTGAACTCTTCTCTTCAGTATTTCTGTGAGTTTCTGGTGGTGCAGCTCTGTGCTGCCTTCAGGAGAATCAGACATCAGAGTGTCATCCATATAATTTCCTCCACGTGGCATTTACTGTGTAAACCAGAGATTTCAATCTTTTGAATGACATACAAATATGGGACAGAAACACGGATAATATTTTCCAGTAGGCCTGTCTATTGATTGATAGATGAATAGATTGTTGCTCCGTTCTGTCGCGGTTCTCCTGTTCCAGAGTTTTGTCTATTTGTTTTTGTTGGGGTTTTTTTACCCCATAAGGTGCGGAGCGGTCAGGAAGCGCGTATCAATGGAGAGAAGCAGACTGACGTAGCTCTGGTATTCTGATGATTACAATTCAAAAGAGCTGTGGTACTAACGTTTCATACTGGATCACTGACAGCACCAAAGTTAACTCTATAAAATGAAAGCTCTCTATGGCGGTATCACCCATGATTCTTTATTTAACTTAGTCCATTTTTCAGAGGGATACACCGTGAGGGGATCGTGATTTTAGTCATTACATGTTTGTAAGAGCGACATCCAGGCGTATCAAAACACCTGAAATAGTATCTAGTTTGTCATGGTTGCAGTTATTTCGCACCAGAGAATCAAACCCCTCATCCCATTTGGTTCTCTCCCCTCTGACTTTTTTTTCCAACATGTCATGCCAAAAATGTAATAAGGTAAACTAATATGCAAAGGAATGCCGCCGTCGCGTTAAAGCAAATCTGCCACACACACATCAAGTCGTCCGGTCCAAGCCTGCCTTATTTTCGAGCTTCAAGGACAGATTACAAGAAAGATTCCAGATTTCATCGTCTTTTGCTTAACGAATCTAGAAATGGCAAAATTAGGTGTCAGAAATAAAAATAAATGCGTTTTTGACTAACGTGTGCAAACTGGTCAAAGTCGTTTGAAGCCACGTTCCCTCGAATGTGTGTGTTTTGGGTGAGAAGGTCACAGGTGGCGCCAAACTTCGGCTCAAATTGAGTGCTTGGCTTAGAATTTTTTCGTTTTTTTTTTCTAAACCTTAAATTCTTCTCCCTTTCACCGTTTCCAGCACTTAGTGCGAGTCAGACATCTCGATGTGACCACAGTACCGCGTTCTGCGTAAGAGGACCATTTTCACACTCATAATATTTACTCTGATAATGTTTTCATCGCTGTACGGCGAGGACCAGATCAGATGGACCCCATTCTCTAATGACCAAACACACGGCCGCTTCTGGGTTCTTACCTTTTTACCCCTGAATCAGTAAAAGACACTCTTTCTTCCAATGTTTTTTTTTTTTTTTTTTTTTGCCTTTTCGCAGCCAGTGTGTGTTGTTCACTCGTCACATGCTTGCTGCCCTCTTAAAGCCAATCGCTTTTGAGCGCTTCAAGGAAATGGACATGAAAATATACAGAATTTGCTGTAATTATACGTGAAGGTTTATTTAAGTTCGAGGAAAGCGTGAAGGAAAAAAAACACAGGCAGACAGAAATCCAGATGAGGGGGCTTGTATTCCTGTTGAGGAGAGCAGGTTAAACCTTTCTCTCTCTCTCTCTCTCTCTCTCTCTCTCTCTCTCTCTCTCTCTTTATGTGTGTGTGTGTGTGTGTGTGTGTGTGTGTCTTTATTTCACATTGTGGGCTGATGATGTTGTCTGGGCCAATCTACCAGAGTGAATGGTTTGAATTTACTAGCCCGCGACACTCAAATTGTCCTAATCACTAAGTAAATAGATACTTCCCCAAGCTATCAGAGCACACACGCTGACAAAACTGCCTGCGCCGGGCGAGGCGGAGAGGGGGGGGGGGGCGAAAGAAAGAGAAGACTTTCACTGTTAATTGTTGTTTTCCTTCTTATACCAACCTAAAAACACTCTGTGCAATTATTCATAAGTGCCACTTTGATTCGGGGAGAATTTGTTTGAAAGAGGCTTAAGGTGTTTCGCTCGAGTTGTCCTCGTACAGAGTCTGGATTATGCGGAGAGGGGTCTCTCGCCCGCAGCATTTTCAGTTAAATTAAAGCTGAGAGTCGGGGCCTTGGATAGAATTACACACCTTGTGCCCTTTTCTGAATGACTTGCTTCTAATCTAACCCAATCTGGCTTTCTGCGAACCTTATGGTGCTATATTTCTTTACATGCGTCGGGTCTTAAGGGAGGATAACAACTGATGAAGATAATCCACTCAAATGAATTAGATTTGTTAAAAAATATGCTTTTAGTTGGAGTGAAGCCACTGGCCCCAGTAAACATTTAATTAAAGTTTACAGGAGATAATGCCTTGAAACGTGAGTCTAAGGGGCAAACGGAGGTGCACTTTGATGTGTTTTGGAGGAATAGCCCTCTGCCCAGAGGTATTTGTAACACACCGGGTTCATTTGCAAACACCAAAGCGGCAAAATTTGTCAGTTCATCAAATTTGCAAAGTCACCTTTTGGGATTTTTTGTTTTTTTTGATGCGTAAGGTTTCAAAAATATGCAGTTGAAGCCAGATGTTTACATACAGCATATAAAAAGAAATGTTTTCCTCACTGCCTGACGTTAGATCCAACCGCACCTTTCCTGTTTTTGGTGAGAATCACCAAAGTTTTCATAATTTGCTAAAAGCTAAAACATATTATGCTAGAAGATCTTGTAAATTTAATTAGCTGATTTTTTTTTTTTTATTTTACAAATGCATAAGTTTATGTCACCATATTACTTTTTAAACTAAACTATGTGGCAAATGTTTTGCTTCTGTATCTCCAGAATAGTTTGCAGACCTTTGGCCAATTTCTCGTCATCGAACTGGTGTAACTGGGTAAGGTTTATGGACCATCTCATCTCACCGTCTCAACCTTAATACCTGGTCGATGTGTTTATGTGCCACTTCGCAACCATGCCATCCAATTTGTGCAAAAGAGAAAAAAAAAAAAAAAAACATAAAAAAAAATTATGCTGCCATCATTTTAAGCTTCCCTTATTCGTAACATGGGTCACTATTGCCACAAAGTTTGTGTTTTTGTGCATTTACAAACCGTCGTCTGGCTTTTAAAGGTGTGTTCGTTCAGAGCCAAGATGGCACTGAACAATTGTTTCATGGTGGATAATCATTTTTATAAGGTCTTGTACTGTCAGTCTGGAGTTGATAGTCATGCCTTCAGGCATCTTGTTAAATGCCTGGAAAGATGAGCCAGACCTGTGGAGGAGCACGACTCTCTTCCTCTTTCCACACCTATTTCTCTTTATGTCGCATCGACAGGTGTGCCTCGGATTTGTTCGAATTAAGCAAGCTGACCAGCTCCAGTTCACAATCGTCTTCAAATTGTTTGAAGACGTCGCAGTCTGAGTGTGTGCGAACATGTTACTCTGAAGAAAGAAACATTTATTTTCCTTCTAACTATCATGATATTTATCCACTATAAATAACTGGGCTAATTCTAACAGACATGAAACGGGAAATGTTTTGTCCGATTCAGTGTCACACAAGTGAGAAAAATTGCCTCTTTTTCTCTCTCTCATGCAGCGTGTGTGAATATCTGGTTTCGGCCGTAATCACTTAAAAATAAGCAGGAGCGAAACGCCACAATTAACTGTCTCTACCCCCAATCAACGCTGCCTTCTGTTTACAAAGCAGCTGAAAAATCTTTTAGCCACCCACAAAAAAAAAAAAAAACCAACAACATATCAACAGAATAATGGATGACAGAAATCAAGGCACACACCAGTCTGCTCATGGTTCACCCGTGATTTCAACATTAGAACGAAGCCAGGGCCAAGTCGGCAACCCTACACCGGGGTATAGAGTGTCTTCATGCCTGGTTTACCCTCGTCTGGAACAGGAGCTGCCAGGATACAGTGACAGGGAGAGGACCGAAACGGCCGAGCGAGGCATGCGTCGCACAGCAGGGGGAGAAAAACTACAGAATAATCCCATAAACAAATGTGCAAATCCGATTCTTGTCAAACTTTTCAAAAAGAACAAATACGAGCTTTCTGCATTGGATTTATTTATTTATTTATTCATTTATTTATCTATTTATTTATTTATGATCTGAAGTTTTGTGCCAACACAAATTATTGTAAGTGAAAAGCTTCAGGACAGTTTCACCATGCTGGTTGTATCCACCTGCAGAAACGTTTAGAAAACTCACTTTCTAAAAATGTTTATCTTTTTTTTTTTTTTTCCCCACCAAATATGCCATAATTCAAATATTTCTAAAAATCAAACCAATTTCTCACACATGCTCAGACCATATTTTTTTTTCTTTTGAGATGTTTCTCAAAAACATCTTCAACGCGTTTCTGTTATGTGTCAGATGACAAAAAGAAAAAAAGAATATCTCACTTAAATGCCATATTTTGTTTTTTTAAAACAAGTTGCATTTAATTGCTCTTCGTCAAGACAAAAAAAAAAAATCTTCAGTCTCGTGTTTTAAAAATGAGTTCGCCGGCTTCCAAATACGCCCCATTTCCCCCCCAAAGGCTCTTCCCTCTCAGTTTTTGATACCACCTATCCTGATGAAGCCCTTTATTAATTACCCCATAGATGAGCAGCTATTTAAAAAAAGTACTCAGTCGTCTAGACACCGGTGTATCAGATGTCCACTTAATGTGGCTTATAGGAGCTCCCAGTCGTCCTTATGTCCTCAAACAGCAGCTGTGAGATTTACAGTCTAATGTTAACAAGCAACCAACCAAAATACCAGGGCCAGGTTTTGAATTGTAAACTGTAAATGAGGCATCTGACTGTATGTGGCCAGAGCAATTATAGCTGTTTAGCAGTTTGTCCCAGAAAGACAGTTTTTCACACTCTCTCGCCCCCAACTCCCCTCTCTGCGCACATGGATCTGACAGTCTGAATGTGTTTATGGGATAATCAGCGCTGCAGATCCACCATAATTACTTCTGTGGCATTCCCACAGCTCAGAGGATAATGTTGCGCCTCATATGCATAATTAGGCAAAGTAAACATCCAGGGCTTTGGATGGCTGGTCTGAATCTTTCAACACTCCTCGCCTCCTCCCCCGGCCGCCTCCACCTCCCTGTGTTTCCCTTGTTTTGTCTGTCTCACTCTGGCACGCAAACGTATGAGAAAGCGTTGTGAGTGTCACTTCCTTAAAGGACTGACGGCAAAGGTGCGACTTTACCCACGTCTTGATTTTTAGGGGACAAAAATCGGACCCTCGAAAACAAAACACTTTTCCGACACAAAAAAAAATAAACCTCTGGAGGCATGACTCTCTGAAAAGAATATGCTTTGCAATAAATGACTAGTTGACTAGTTGAGAGACCACTGTTTATTGTTGTATGCAGAAAATTGTTCCTTCCTCATGTGAATATGTCAAATGGATCTGTGGCTGCTTATTGGAAGCACAGAAAAGCACAGAGTGACCATTCATACATTCCTCAAGAAACCTCAGTGCATGAAAAGCCGATGCTTTGTGAAATAAACTGGCGTATTCAGAGGATTCGGAGGATTTGTCATCATGTTCTAAAATTTGTTTTCATTTTTCGCCTAACTTCAATCTAAGTAAAAAGAAAGAAAGAGGAATGATACAATTGCAAAGGACAAAAACACAAAAATGTAAACAGATACATAAATGTTGCTTCGGTCAAGCCAACTTTATGCATCGGCAATAAGCAAACATATGCATAGCAGCAGAATGAACAAGTTTCAAGTTTAACCTGAAAAAAAAAAAAAATAATAATAAATGAACTCAATGAATTAGGTGCTAAACTGATCCATCCTGGGATCCGGAGCTGTCACCATGGCTACAAGATGATTTTATGTAGATCGTCTCAACTGGATGAATAATGGTGCAAACACTGAGATGGACAGTTTGCTGCATCTCATGGCAATAACTAAGAAAGGAAATGTTCAAGATGAGAAGTTATTCTGGTAAATGAGGAAGATGATTTTGGTCTGCACAGCTGTAAAAACACCTGGCTGCAGATCGAAATGGACGTTGCTGTAATATTCACGACCCGATTGTCTTCCACTGTTCTACTTCCTGTGTCAAACATGGCTGCATTCACAAAAAACCGTCTCACCTGTGTTCATGTGGTCGCAGCAAGAAACCAGTGTCTTTTGTGTCACCGATTTATGTAATATATCCAGAAAAACCTCTAAAACTCAATGTGTAAATGACACTTATGTGTCAAAGTTAAAAATGTGAGTTCAGATAAACTTTCCTCTTTCTGTCCTGCCTCTCTCAGCTCTTCCTGGATCAGTCCCTTGACATCTTCTTGATGTTTGTTTTTAAGAGCAGACACATGATGTCAAGTCCGCCATTTATTGTTTTCTTTCTTCTTTTTTTTTTCTTGCTTTCTCTCCTTATAGCATATTGGAAATGTCAGCTCTTGTTTTTGCAACGTGTCTTTTGGCGATACATAAAAACACACAAGTCTATTTTCACTGTGTGCAGAACACGTGTGTGAGTGTGTGCGTGCGTGTGTGTGTGTGTGTGTGCATTACTGACAGACTTTTTCTTTACACTTCATGCTGACATTGACATTAGACATTAAGATTTGTGTATATTTGTGTTTCACACACACACACACACAAAAAGAAAAATCACAAGCCATGCTCACGTTTCCTCAGCTGACCGGTGTTTGTTTGCGTATGCGCGTGCGTGCATCTGCGGCCACATTTCCAAATATCTTTGATGTAAAAAGAAAAAAAAAAATTATTTGAGGTGCAGCACTGAGTGAAATCTGCTACGCTCAATTTATTTTTCCAGGCAACCCCACTGATATTTAAAAACAAGCTGCTGCTGCTGCTGCTCGACAAATGAAACAAAATTTCTGAGCGAGCAGAAAATTTGGCCTCTGCCCACGCCTTCGAATCGTGTTTAGAGGGTTTATTTTCAAACGGTTGTGACCTGCGGGTGTTTATGTAGCAGGTTTATATGGGTTTAGCTTGAAACCATCTCACAAGTCCTTGAAAGAGACAGGAGGGAAAAAAAAAAGTGTGCTCCAGGGAGAAATCATGTGGAAAAACAAAAACAGTGAGGCAAGAATGAGGATATTAAAAGATATAAAGAAGGTTAAAAACTTAATCTCATCTGGATTGGAATGTAACTTAAAAGAAAAAAAAAAAAGGTCAAATGAAATTACTTTGATCTGATTAATCTTTATGCTTAAATATTTTATTTAAGTGGTAACATTTTGGTCCAACCAGAGTCCTGACTTGAATCTAGTAGAGAATCTAAGTGAAGCTAAAAATTAGGGTGATGGAGAGGAGGCCTTCCAACCTTAAAGACTTGCGGTCATTACAAAATATAAATCATGAGAATGCCAGTGGAAAGATGGAAAAAACTCCAATAGTGTGAACGACTTGATTACTTTCATGACTGGAGACTTTCCCGAGTGTTATAATAAGTGAAAAAAAGATTTTGACATGTATTTTTTTTCTTCTAAAAAACAATGTAAAAAGAAAACAAGTTACTTGAGCAAATATTTGTCTGTGCTAATAATAGTACACACTTTGACCTTTGTGATTAATTCAGCTAAAGGTTATTTCTCTACTTGAGTTATTTATAGACTCCTTCTTGGGGTTACGTCAAAAGTAAAATTGTCATACTCCATCCTGATGTAGAGAAACACTTTGTCTCAGTCCCGACACTTGCACTGCTAAAGACAGGCGCGCATCAACAGCGACGCTCGTCATAAAAATGGCAGTTCCTCATGCTCCAAATAATGCTTTCATTTACGCCATGGCAAGAAAAGAAACAATATACCGGCGAGCTAAGAGACATTATGTGACTCATTCGGGCCTGAAAGTATTTTTCAAAGTTCAAGGTGGAAAAAACAAACAGGAAAAAAAATATAAAACTCTTGCTGAGCCAGCAAGAGTTTGATTTTCAATATGGCTGCTGCGCGTAGAACACCTAGTTCTGTGCTTGTGATGATTGTTATCACTTTAAGCCAACTGTAAAGAAAGAGAAAAAAAACGATCCAATTACCCCGAACAACCTGTGTACTTGGGCACCGTAAGGATTTTCCTGAGCTTGGATGGATATTAAGTGGATCTGATCTCACAATTGGCTTTATATATGAGGTCCACTTTTTTTCATTAAACGCAAACTAGACCAACAAAGCTAGTTGGTCAGGCAGTGTAGGACTTAGAGGGATTTCTTAAAAATATTTAAAAAAGACAAAAATTCATGCATTTGCCATCACTAGTGGTTGAAAATAAAGGCTCTTATTTGATCTTTGTCTCATGTTTACCTTATTTTACTTGTTATTTTGTGATTTTATCAAGCATTGTTTGAAGATTTTAGATTTACTTTCATCACCGACTATCCGCCAGATCCTTAGGATGAAAATAAGCCTGTAAGACTGAATAGACACCTTCAAATGGTAAATGTAAAACATATGCACTGACCCTCTATTCATGGAAACAAACATCAAGACCAAGATGAAAATAAAAACATCCCATAATGAATTTGACCTGTGACACAAAGAAATTAAATGTAAACTTATAAAAAAGAATGGGGGTTTTGGGGGGAAATTAAACCCAACAATGGCAATTTGATTTGTTTAGTCTGTACACAAGCTCATAATACTGCAAAAGCCTATATTTGAAGTTCGGTTTAGACCTCCTTAAAACTTTAAAACCCAACAAAATCACTTAAGTAAGAGAACGACCATGAAAATCCGCCTTCGCTTCCCGGATGTGAGGGCGTCTGTACGGTTCCAGGTCAGCTTGTTTGGTCAGGACTAATCCATCACTGAGAAGAGATCCGAATTAGTTCATTTGAGCCAAGGTCACGTAAACACGGCCCGATGGAAAGGATCTGATTTCAATCAAACTCACCGGGGAACAGCTACAGTTAACCTCACCTCCACACACGCAGGCACTCCTGCACTTTATTCCACACAAAGGCACCTGTGAAAGCAAAGCACCAAGAAGAAGAAGAAGTAGTAGTGGGGGAAAGGATGTAGCGCTTGCTTTTATTTTTACATTTGAGCTGGAAAGCTAAAAATGAAAGGCAAAAAAAAAAAAAAGAAGGAGAGAGAAAGAAAGACGTGTAGACAAACAAGCGTACGGCCGTCTGTGTGGGAGCGTTTTGTTCGACAGCTGCAGTTGCTCAGGACTCCGGCTCAGCACATTTCCATCGGCCGCCGGTGCCAGACCACAACACGCTAACAACAGGCCGCATCGGCGCGCGCGCGCGTGCGTGCGTGCGGGCGCGCGCCCTTTCACTCACTCGCTCACAGCTGAGTGCATTAGCTGGATAAGATTAATGAAAATATCTCACTGTAGGAGGAAGGGAATACCTTGCAGTGTGAAATTACTTGCAGCCTGCTGGATGTGTGTGTCAGAGGCGAGAACAGCATGTTTCAACTCAAACCTTGTTTCTCCCAACCACTACTACCCTCTCTCTCTCTCTCTCTCTCTCTCTCTCTCTCTCTCTCTCTCTCTCTTTTACTCCCTTATTCCCCCTCCTCCACTTTCATGTTCCCTTGCTGCTCATTCATTTACACTTGTCAAGAGGTAGCCATTAAGCCCAAAAGCCTGCGCAGGAATTTTATTACAAAACCATTTATATCCCAGAAAGAAAAATAAATCCACCATTCCCTCCAACTGCATTAGGGCAGTGGTTTGGTGATTTGTTTAGGCTGATAACACTCACAGTGCACCAGCCACTTGAAGGTTGACATGACTGAAAAAATAACCAGGCCTTCTATTTATCTATCTCTTTCTCTCTCTCTACTTGCTTGCTTTCTTTTTTAGAGGCCCATCAAAGTCCTCTCGTCCAAGCAAACTGCAACATAAAGTCTTAATTTATTTGACTTAAATTGGGGGGCAGATATCTCCCCGTTAAAGAGGGCTGTTTATGTTTGCAAGACATACGAACTGGGACCTGCGGGATTAGTGGCTCTGGGAGGTAACTTTAGGTTCGACCTTTGTGTTTGCAGCCGTAAAGCCGTATCTGCTTCAGAAACCGAATCCTAAACCGTCTCAGAAAATGGGAAAACGAAAAGACAGAACTCAGTTCGTCAGACAATCGTTTTTCTTCAGGAGTTAAATTCTCACCGGCTTTTTGTTGTTGTTTTTCTACTAGCGAACATTGTTATCTCTCCACCTTTCACACATTGCCATATTAAAACCACAACTTTAACATGTTTTCTCACAAATTCGTGTAGTAGACCAACACGGAGTGGTGCATGTTTGAGAAGTGGAAAGAAAATGGGAAATGGTTTTCAAAAATGCTTCTGGAAAATGCCAGAACCAGTTGTACCCGTTGTACCCAGAACCCTTCCTTTCCAACACCCTTAAATAAGATCTAATTCCACTCGGCGCCTTCAGAGGTCACCTAAATCGACAGTTTCCACCTGTGTGTTGTTTAAATCCAACTATTCTGAAAATGCCTCAGACGTTTAGTGAAAAACATCAGAGGTTTAAAGCAGAGTTGTGTTACTTATAAAACAGCAGTTTCGTATAATGAGATATCACAGTTCAATGATCGGATTGGCCAGCCAGGAGGGAAATCAACCAGCAAAAAGGCCCACGGTGTCTCTGGAGGAGCTCCACGGTGCCTGCGCTCGGGTATAAGAATCTGTTGAAAAAGTGAGTTGCGTGCTTCTGAAATCTGGACAACAGTGAATACGGGACAATGCGCCTGTTTAAAAATGCTGAAAACCCGTCGTTTGCCTCCTAGACGACGATTGCTTGCGGCTCTTATTCTGAAAATCTCCTTTCTGTTTTTGTCGTCGATCGAAACGTTCGACTCCAAAAAAAAAAAAAACCCCGAGCTTCATTTCCAGACTGTTTGTCTGACAGTTTCATGGTCGCACCGATTTCATGACAGTATCCATATGCAAGCGCGGCTGGTTTTAGGGTTTTCTCTTTCTCGCATAGTAGCAATTGTGCAAAGTGACGGCCTTGGAAAAGTAATGGCTGCTCACACTGAACTGCCAAAATGAAACCAAACCTTAGATGAGTGGGAGAATGTTCCCACATCTCTTGTTAAATTGATTCTGTCTGCTCATTCATTCAAATAAGTCTTTCTTTCTCTTCTCTTTTCGGTCTCTCTCTTCCTCTCTCTCTTTTTCTTTCCTTCGTTTGATGTCTGCTTTAGTCCAGTAAAAGGACTCCCCCGTCTCTCTCATGGCAGTATAAATGACAGCTCGTGAAACGTGATACACTGACCCTCCGTTTTAAAAAAAAAAAAAAAAAAAAAAGCCCCCCTGATAGCCACGCAGCTCGTTCTGTTAATCAAATCTTCTGTAATTGTCATCTGCGGATTTTTAAGGGCTCCGAGGAGAAACCTCTGAACCCCCGAGCCGTGCGGTCGGCGTTTTGAGTGCGTCTTCGGGGATCGTCTGAGAGTTTGCATTTGGTCATGGCGAGTTAAGAGGCTGAGACTGAGATCAGCGTCCCCAGCGAGAGCCTCTCATCCGTCCACTGCCTCGTCTCCAAGTCTGGCTGTCGGGCTCTGCGTGGCCCCACGTGAAATCCTCCCACCTATTCTGTCTGTTCCTACTTTTTTTTTTTTTTTTTTTTTTTCCTTTTAACCCTTTTATCCTCTCACCAGCATAATTTGTAACTGACTACACCAGCTCCAGTGGAGCAGTTTTTAGTCTTGAGAAAGTGACAGACAAAGAACCAAAAATTCAATTTGATTATTGGAATACAAGAGAATGTTGTGGACTTATTGTTTCATCTAGTAGCATCTTCCAGTTCCACCACTTTTGAACCTTTAAATCATTACGCTGACAGCAGCTGTGGGCCAGTACTTTTAAATATATAATGTGATGAGTGCCTGTTTTGCTGCTGTTTCCATTAATAAGCTAAATTTTCGTGTCCTTTACAAAAGTGGCATATTTTCTCATCTTTGTCTTTCTGAGCCTCTGTGTCATGTCAGACTCGTAGGAAACATTTTTCTTTCGTCGTCGGCACTTCAGAAACATTTCATTTATTCCCGCAGCTCAACTCACTAAGTGAAACACATTATGGATCACTTAATACATAACTAATCTGAAATGTGGCGTCTGAAGGTTTGTAACTCGGCGCAGGTCGCCCCCGCCACTTTTCCCTCGAAGTTGATGCCTGTAATGCCATTTATGTGATTCCACTGAGAGCGCGTCTTCAGATACCAACAGTGTGACTAGATACAACCTTTACAGAAGTTATGTACATAAAATAGGCCAAGTACTTCATGTCCTGCCTCTGACATGCAGCCAAAGTCCAGTCGTCACCGAATGAAACTTTTTTGACCTGGCTTGGTTGTCGGAGCGTCAATGATCCCACTAACGGTATAAGACTGAGCTTGGTAAGGAAACAAATACAAGCTAGCTAGTGAGAAAAAGAAATGTACGACATAGAAAGTTGGAAAGATGGAGAGAAACTGATTACATTTTTCAATGTATATTTTCGTATACAAATACTTCTCGAATATGTAATCATAGCCAAAACATGTTCGGATACTTCTCCAATAATTTTTGATGTTTGTGCATGTCACATTGATTATACCAATCAGCTGCTCTACACAGTGACTGCTGTCAATAAAAGAACGTAGGCGTGGCACGGGTTGCAGTTTTCCTGCCAATCACAGACATTCAAGAAAGCCTGACCTGCTGATTCCGACTTTATGCTCGCAAACCCCCCGCAAAGACCGAGTCCGTGCTGCGGGAAACACTGAGCAACCTTTGACAGCACATGAAAGCACACACTAATTAATTTCTCAACCATGACGCCTAACCGATGGATATTTCTTGATTCGATAGGGCCGGGCTGTACCACCAAGGAATGCAGGGCCTGCGTAGACAATACGTAAGAATAACACTTTGCTACTGGCCTAGATGCCTGATTTAAATTATCAGGCAAACAGATTTTGCAACTGCTGCACTACATAAAGATTGTGCGTTACTGTGAGTCAGGATTAAAACTGTTTAAAAGCAAAAAAAAAAAAAAAAAGAAAAAAAAAAGAGACTTCTTTTGGGAGCCGCAGTGCAGCTTGAGAAAGATCAACACAAATTTGGAAACATTAGGTCTATAGTCAATCTTGTGTAGGTCCATTTTTTTGTGTCAAACATCAATTTCCCATGAATGACTTCACATCCCCAGTGAGGGTTTATAATTGTGCCGCGCTGGGAGCAGGTTTGTCTAAATATGTACACATAGTTGCACAATTTGCTGATCTTTCTTTCTTACTTTTGCTCAAACTGAGAAGGTTTTCATTCACTCTGTTACCTTCTCTTGGTACTTAGTTTCAAGAAACCTTTCGACTGACTGAATTCATCTCGTTCAGTGCTTTTAAACCCAAACTAATAGATCTTGAAGCCAATTTAAAGACATGTACCTGTTTTTTACAGGATGACATTCTGTGTGTGTGTGTTGTATTAGTTGCTGTCATTATATATATATATATATATATATAATGATGAAATTTCATAGGATTGAGTTGCATCCGCTTGCTAAATGAGTGGTGCTTCCGTGGATAAAAGGACAAAAAGCAACTTAACAATTCAGATTAAATTAGCGATTTGAATCTTTCTGCTCGTGTTCTGTTGATTTACACCTGTGCACTCCTGATCCTGCAAACACAAGTGTTTACCCAAAGCCCTGACCTCATTACACGAACACTTTCGCTGCTGATATAAATACCACACACAAATCACACGGAGCAGCAAAGATCCAGGTAACTCGAGCCTCATTGTCCCCCGATCACCCGATTGGCCGGTGCCGGTCACGTGTCCGCGCCTCCGACCAATGGGATTCTATCGTTCTAAATGATATTTTTGTACCCGAGGCCTTCTGTAAAAATTGTGTTAGGGTGGGAGAAGAATTGTATTGGGTTGCAGTGAGTGTGTGTGTGGCTTGAAATTAGATAGGCCAGCGACGCCTGCGCTAATATGTCCTGCAGAATGCTTGTGACGAGGTGTTAACTCTCAGTGATTGCAACCACTGGTGGCAAAGAGAAAGGGAGAGGCTTCACTTGGGCGACACCAGAAAGCTCCCATCGCCCGTTATGGGGGCAAAATATTTGTCACACTGAAACGATGCAGCTGGCAAAGCATCCGTCATCTGATGCTTTTGCTTTTAAAAATAAGATTTGAACTTCTGCACAACACGAGACACTCAAATCATAAAATACAGACCAGTAAGTTTGACTCTGATACCCCTAAATAAAACTGAAGAAGCCACATCATTAGTGGCGAGTTAATCTCAGTGTAACTTTTGTTGTTTCGTGGAGGTTTCGGGGGCGTTAGAAAATGCGTATTATCGTCACCATCAAGGAACACAGCAGGTGAGACAGTTGCAGATTTAGGTTCAAAAAACGTCTCACAAAACTCTACTCAATCTGTCAACTGTTGAGTAAAAGTCTGGCACAACTATTTTCCTATCCAGACTTAGGCATCCGTCTAAAGTGGTCGATCTGACATGAGCAGCACTAATCGGAGAAACAGCCCACAGGCCCCAGGTAGAAAAGCTGCAGATATTCAAAGCACAGTCGTCGTGTAAACATATGTAGCTTATGTGGGATGTACCACAAGTAAAAGGAAACAGAAGCAGACAGAAGCTGGTCATAGCTAATGGGAGGACAGATGAAGCTAAATATAGGGCAGAGAAATGATTTGAAATGGCAAAATGTTTAAGAGCTACACTTTCATCAAAGCGTCAAAACGGTCCAGTCAAAGCAAAGAGATGCATTCAATTAAGAGCGTGTGCCGAGATTTGCAAATGTATGTTTGCAGATCACCATCTTTACGTTAGTCAATGCAGATGAATGGACACAAATTCCATTCTCTAGATGTACAAAGATAAAAATATCCCAAAAGACCTGCAGCTGGAAGTTATGTAAAAACAACTGAAGAAGCTTTACAGAGTGTTGACTCAAACTGAATAAGTACAACTGCATGCCAGACTTTGCAGATATTTCTTTCATGAAGTTTTAAGACAACATGTGTCATTTCCATGCTTGCTCTACATTGGTCTACCACTTGAAATCCCAATAAATTTCACTGAATTCAGTGGTAGAGTGACAAAATGGGGAAAAAAGTTTCAAGGTTAGGAATTACCTCTGCAACGTGTGGCATGCCTCCATGTAACTCTTGAAATTTCCTTTAGACTAATAACCTTCTTTAATATTTCCCCACCCATTCAGCGTCGCATGCTGGGAAAACCTCACTTCTTGTTAACCTAACGGGTTAAACTTTTTTACAGCAGTTCGCCTCAGCTGTGTTAACCGCATGGAAACATCCATGCTGCGTACAATAAGTCTGTGTATCTGTGTTTATGTTTGTCCACAGCCAGCCAGGATGCACACAGTCCACATGTGTTTTAATAGTGGAATTTATGTAACAGCGCTCAAATTCAGCCGTCATTTCCTTTTGATGTACAAGCTCAGTGTTTCCAGGCAAGACTCCGAAACCGCCGGAGATGTAAAAAAAAAAAAAAAAAAAAGACGAGGGAAAAGAAGCGAAAGGTGCGGAGAGAAAGACAAACAGAAATAATTCTGGAATAATTCTAATGAAATGGAAAATGCAAACCCTGAGCGTGACCCCACCCTTTGTGCTCATGTTGTCCATAAAACTGTCGGGATGCTGCTTTTCGTGAACGTCACACTTTCTTAATTTACCGCTTTAAGTGTGTTTGTGTGCTGAAGCGTATCCGTGTACGTTTAGCGTTCGTTAGGCTACACCCACACAGAGAATTCAAAATATAATTATAATAATAATAAACCTCACTCTTGGCAATCAAAACGAAACAGTTTCTTTGAATTCTCAGGGATGTTTACCTATGGAGCTGGTGCAATTACATCTGAGTGGGTGACTGTTTGCTAGCTTTTCTTTTTATGGCTCAGTATTTGTCAGCCGGCTTGTTTTTTAAGGGCATGTCTGTCTTCGTCTCGCGTTTCATTCCGCTCCTCTGGAGGCATTCACGCGTGTGTCCGTGTTTATCGATATAACTAATGGATTTTCTGCTGGCACAAAATTTGTTTGTTCAGTAACCCAATATGGCAGTCGGTTTGCGAGAGGGAAGCCTTCAGAATAGAAGCATGACTCACGACTCCGTCTCACACGGCCGTCGGACGACCCGACTCCCGTATCAGGTGGCTCCCGCTGCCGACGAGAGAAGGGCAGAGGGCGGAAAATAAAGATGGTGAGAGCGGAGGACTTGTGGTGATCGATACATTGGCAGGACTTTCTAGGCAGGGAGGAATACTGTAGAGGGAGGAAAAAAAGGCAGGAAAATGAATGGATGCAGGCAGACTGGCCTGTAAAGTCAGAGCCCACTTGCTAAAAGTTGTAGTTGACCGGCTTTGGACATACAGAACACATAATATAGAGAAGATGACTTCTCATAAAGGATGTCTCTTTCTCTTTGAATGTTTTATCCACACCTGGATCCTGCTCACTGTGGGCTAAAGCCTGTTTTGGTGCTCTTCCTGCACATAACTTATGCAAAATTCAAGCTTTTTATAGATAGAGTTGACATGAAGTTTAGGTTTATTGATCTGGTTTACTCGCAGTAGAAACTTTTGTATTTTATGCTTTAAGATTAACATGAACGCCGTCAATGTTTTCCATGTTTGAGTAAAGTTTAAACGAGGTGCAAGTCAAGTGCAAGTCCTGCATGTTTCTAAAAATGTATAACAACAATTTCATATGATAAACATCATTTGACGAGCTGGTGGAGGGAAAAAAAACAAACACCCCTGGTAGCCCAGTAGACTTGATTTGATTGGGGACACGGTTTGCATTCATGGCGCTTTGTGTCAAACGAACCAAATAAATTGAAAAACCAATGAAACACCGAAGGAAACGACACAAAAACCTCTGAAGAAAACATGAGCTCAACTTCCTTCTTGATGAAAGGTAAACAAAAATGGAGAGGCGTCAGATTTTATCGGTTGTTGGACTTCGCTTTCGTCTTTGCTAAAATATCACGAGCCATTTCTCCCTCTAGCGCTATAATCTTGATTGTGTTTTGGTTACATTTACCCATAATGCCCTGCGCTACAGTCCACTTCCTGCTTTTGGAGCAGTCAACACAAGCGTTCAGCCTGCGCTAGAGTTCACTTCAATCGAACCGAGACCTAGGCTTTTAGACCGACCGGAGTTCGCTTCTTTAGTCCACATCACAGTTTGATTGCGCATTCACACCTCCCCAAATGAACCAAACTTTCTAGGCAAATGGACTAGAGTTCAATTAAAGAGGGCTAAACAAAGCTGGGGTACTCTAAAACTTCCGTTAAAGAGGTTTGTCTGACCTGTCAATGCTAACATGCACGTTCTATAAACTCTCACATGTTGATCCGGTCCAGAAGGCCTTGATTTCCTCTGTTGTGATTTTCTAATGTCTGGTTCACTGATTTGACGGCTTTGCCCTTTTTCCCCTTTAGCTCTTCTTTGAGATGCATTTATACCTCACAGTCCACTCTACTGAGCTGATCCAGGGTAGTACATGTGAAGATACAAAGTCTTCTCACATGTATTATTTTAAAGGACATGGGCTGGACAAAGATAACATTAGTATGGGAGGGAACATGAATGCTGTCAAGAGTGAGAGGCATACAAAGCAGACTTTATGGGTAAATACAGCACAGTTTCATCAGCGTAACATTTGTACTTTAACCAGAGCTGTTTGATCCTTTCACATTGATCAGTTCAGTAAAGAATGATATAAAAATTAATAGAAACCTCATCAGGAAAGGCAAAAAGAATGATTGTCATTTTCTCTAATGCAGCAAAAAAACATACAAATCTGGCTTTTCCAGACTCTTGACACATTATACAGTAATTAACTATGTGACTGTACACATACCAGATTATTATCTTTCTCAGTGTGCCCTGATTTTTTTTTTATTTTTTTTTTTCCTGGAGTCCTGCACCAGCCCAATGTCCCCCAGTACTGTGCAGAGCCAAACAGAACAGGGATCGTCTTACCTTTTCAGGAAGTCAGAGAAAAACAGACAGAACCTAAAACTCCTGAAAAACACAGGGGAGAATAAGAGGAAGTGGAGATGAGTAGGTACGATCAAATATACAGACCAGAGCCAACAACAAATCTTTAAACATTACGCGCACACGCACACACGCACACACACCAGATTTATAGACACAAAACTTTGGGATTGTGCTTTGTGTCAAATTTATACCAACATGACAGGAATATAATTGATTTCGTTCATTATTACGTCTGTTACTTTATTTGACCCGTTGGCTACTTTAATTTCTCAAATATTTTATGTTAGTGGACTGGAGGTTCATAACGAAGCAATGCAGGTTTTTAGCTGCTTTTAAAAACTGCTATTTAGTCATTTTGTGAAATTCTGCAGTGAAAATTAAAAATTCACCAGAACACCACGGCATTTATCCACTGATTCGATTCAGTTCAGTTCTATACAGCGCCAATTAACAACAATGTTGTTCCGAGGCACTATACAAATAAATAAAAGATCAACTCAAGCCTATACATTCGAACTGATTGTGGTTATCAAGCAGTACGCCTTCCTCCCTAAAACACATCATTTCTTTGTTTGCATCGTTGCAAATCATAGCAGCAACAGAAGGCAGAGGAAACCGATACACCTATTCTATATCCAACCTTAACACCTAATTTGTTTTTCAAATAATGAAATCACTCTCCAGCAAACTGACAGCATTCTATTAAACAGTACATTTCATATTTCATACAATTTTCCCAATCAAAGGAGCTCAAATAAAACTTCAAATCCTTGTCGAGGTCTGCCTATGTTCCAAAAGTTATATCAGGGGGGAATTTACAGAAAGCTGAGACTTTCTCTGTCACGCAGACACACACACTCACACACACACACGGTGAACGTTATCATCAGGATCAGGGATGAATGAGGGAAAAAAGAAAAAAAAAAAAAAAAAACGGCACACACAGACTCACTTGCCCTCTAGATAAGGAGGTACAAGTTTCCAGCTTTCTGCTGCAGCCATATCCTGTTACTAATACTCCTGCCCTGGGCATCCACACCTACAAACACACACGCATAGACACGCACTCACTCACGCAAACACGCCGCCCCCGGGGCCAGAGGAACACCGGCTTCCACCGAGGGCCTCGCTTTCTCACCCTTTTGCAGTGTTTCGCCTCTCTGTCACCTTTTAACTCACCTTTTTCACGCCGGCACTCAGAAAACTGAGAGGGAAGAGGCACAGATGGCGCTCGTGTACCTACACCGTATCCGTTTACGTCGCGCGTTTTCAAGAAACGTGTTTATTGAACACGAGTGATAAAATTTGGCACATAAAAAGCCCCAATGTTGATAAAGAGTAAAGTGCGTCAGCTGGTATGTTGACCGAGGAGAGAGGCACGGAGCACCATCGCGCTATTAACTCCCAGCAAAGCCGAGGCCGGGTAGTTTTTCACGCAAGGCAAAGCCAAACCCCAGAGGGAACGCTCTGTCTTGTAGACTCTAATTACATTTTTGTTCCCAAGAGCTATTGGTACACCCAACTTTAACTCCATGTAGATACGTTCAGATTATTTTTGCATCGTAGAATTGCAGTCATCCTGGAGAGTTTTAGATCTTTTAGTCTGTGTCTAATAGACTAAAAGACTTAATTCGGTTAGACTCTTCAATTCTGGCTTAACCCAAATGTCATCCGGTTCTCTACCATCTCATTAGTCGTGAAAGTCAAAATGACAAACTTTTTCCAGTTAAGGAAGCTTGTGAAATTCCACTGTGTCTTCATCGTAACTCAGCCCCAAGTACTGAAGGACAGGGCTCATTTTTTGAGACCCAGATGATTACGGACACAAGAGGTGAGAGACAAAATATTAGCGTACAAAAGGAAACGGAAAAGGTTGAAGGAAGAGCAGCTGCTCAGTGGACAGGCTCCCCTGTCAGTTTAAAGTTATAGCAGTATTACTTTCAGGATAATTTACTTATGGGAATCCTTGGTGCTCACACTGTGCAGTTTTAACAGCTTCAGCTCTTCCAAGAAGGCTTTGCACAAGGTTCAGGAAGGTGATTATGGGGATATTTGACCATTCTTCCAGACGAAGCACACTTTGTGAGTTCACACACCAACATCGGCCAAGCATGCCTGGTTTGGAGTCTGTGCTCTGATTCATCCCAAAGATGTTCTGTCAGGTCGAGGCTCTGTGCAGAACAGTTCTACCCCTCCAATCGGACTCTTCCATGTGTTCGTGACTCTTGCCTCGTTCGCTGGTACCCGGTTACTTTAGAACAAGAAGGGACCGTTCCTGAACTTTTCCCAAAGACTTGGGAACAGAAGATTGTCTGAAATGTTTGTGTCATGATAACATGAGTTCCTTTCACTGCAATCAAGGTACTATACTCCCAAAAAAAAACAGTCCATGATCCTCTGTGAACCAAACTTCAGATTTGAGAAAGTGCAGGTGGGTTATTACTGTTCTCTTGGCAACCCATGTCTATTGGATCACTGGACAGAGACATAGCTCTCTGTCCAGTGACAGTGATAGACTCTGTATGTAGAAACTCCATTTTTTTATGATACTGTTTTTGATACTGTTTGGTTTCTGCTTTATTTGTCCTTTATTGAAAGTTACGTACGTTTTTTCAATGTTTACATGTCGGGTAACTGCACAGTATCTTCATTTTGTATGTGAGGTATCGATTGCCCTTCGGTCATGTCTGTGGTTTCATTGGTAAAATTAGGTTTTTGTCCAGGAAAAACACTCTGTTGTATTAATGATTTATGTGTTGTTTGCTGATTCAGCTGAAATTAAATACAACCTACATCATTGGGGAAAGGGAAGCAGTGATTTTCTGCAAAATAAAGTTGTACGCCGATGATGACGAGCAGGGCAAGCCATTTTCAGAGGTGTTCCTATTATTGAAATTGCTGAAACACACATATGACAAACAGGGGAGTGCCGATGTACAGACTTGAAGAGACTAGACCTCCCTGCTGCTTGGAAACAGGTGCAGCTCACTTCCTTAAGGCCAGGTTAAAAGGTCTTGAACTGAAGCGCAGTGTCGTGGAAAACGTGGATTTGACTCTGAAACCCTATATTTCCTTACTTCTGGAACAGATATTCTGCTGTTCTGTATGCTTTTGTTCCTTACTTCCAGCTTCAAACTCCCCAGCTGCCCGAGTCAGCCTGCCTTCCTTAAACCAGGAAGTCAGTTCATAAAACACACAGACAAATAGCGTATTGTGTCATTTAAAAGGGATAAATTCATGCTCTTTCCCAATCAGTGGATTTAATTCAACAAAACACAAACACAAACTTGTGGAGCGGGTCCAAAACTAATTAAAAAAGCAAAAAAAAAAAAAAAAAAAAGCCTACTTTCCACAATGACTCAAACATTTTAAAAAGAGGCTTCTCCGATCCGGTTACACTCTATGTGCAACAACTGTGATAAAAAAGGAGAATTTTTTAGTTTGTAGTGGCTCTGTGTGAATTGGATATGTATACCGGAAAACATAATAAGAACAAATGCACTTTGTTCCATTTGTCTCCATTGAATGTCAAACAAAAGGTGAACAACTGAGAGGAATATGAAAAGCTCTCTACATTTGCTTTTGCAAGTTAATATTTCAGCCCTGCTCTAGTTAGTCTTGCTTGGGCTCGTCTTTCGCGTTTTGATAGAATAGTATGTTATAGTAATGTTGTTGCCAGCTGCAAGCGTAGATATCACAATGTTTTTGATCGCAGCCCTCAAAAGTGGGATGAAAAAAAAAAACAAACTTTTGATGTTTTGCCTTCTTTTAAGCTTCCAAAGAACAGGTTGTACTGACTGGAGAGCGTAAACGTTACACGGGAAAGCGTCTTTTTTTCCTTTTTCTTTTGTTGTCACAATAGATTAACTTGTAAATGCAGTATTGAAATATTACAAAGATGTTAATAGTTTCAACTATTAGTTATATATATAAAATCTACAGGGGCATGTGTCCCGAATTACATCTAAACTTAGTCTTGTTGCAACGGATCCTGACTGATAAAGACAACATTACGCTTGATACAATTTCAACGTGTCAATGCGATGCTATGCCTTTACAACCAAGAAATACACACGTCATGTGAGTTTTCAACATGTTCTGATGAGCCGAAACTCACACACATTTAGCCCACAGTGGTGAAATGGATCAGCTCTCACACAACCAAATTGTAAACAACAGGTTTTAAGTGACAAAACCGGAATGTGGAAAATGCTCTCCTAATAAGCAGTTCAACACTTCAGGGCGTTTTAGTTCCTCCGTTCAGGAGATAACTGGGAGTGCTGATCCGTCTTTTGGGGTGAGTGAACTTGTCAGTCTCTTGCTTGTTTTAATTTTCGTGTGTGTGTGTGTGTGTGTGTGTGTGTGTGTGTGTGTGTGAGCATGCGTGTTGCGTACAAAGGTGGATTTTTGAAGGTAAAGTGGATTAGTAAAGATTAGACACAGAAAAAAGTACTGAAAGTTACAAAACGGAAAAAGCGAGAAAAGCCACAAATCTTAGCTTCTGTCTTGTCAATAGATAGAAAGTGATGGGAAAGAAACAAAACTACACGTTCCAAAGTTATTGAAAGGTAAAAGATTAATATATGAACACAATAATGTAAAGCTATGACTTTGTTAGTAAAACATAAAAGAGCAATAAATATTGATTCTCATTCAACAAAGCCGACATCCAAATTGCAATCCACCCCCATACAGCAATATGACCTTAAAGCGTCATAATCTGGAAGCAGCCATAGTAAATTGTGCTATAAATTACAGTACATGAGTAGTTCAAACCAAAAGATACAGGCTTTAATTTTGGTTTTGAAAGCAACCAGCAGACTTCAGATCAAGAGGCAGCTTGTTCCTGGGACAAGAATCAGATAAGTTAAAAGCAGCTTTGAAGTAAAAATCTGCTAAACCGAGAGGGAAAATTGGGTGATAGAAAAACTGACACCATGACTTTTAGTCCATGGATATTTGCAGCAGAAACAGTTAAAACACCTGCACAAGGTGACGTTTACATCTTGTGTTTCTACACTGACATTTTCCCCAATGCCCTGGTATTTTATTTTTTATTTTATTATAAAAAATAAATTTGCTTCTTTTAACAAAGCAAATGAGTTTGCAAAGGACAGAGCTGTCAGTAGACATAGTCATCAAATATTTGCACCGACAGAGTTTACAAGCGTGTTAGCAAACCAAATGGTTTTATTGAGGTTGTCTCTCTGAACGCGTCGTTTTACGTCCGAGCCTTTTCGATGGCTTCGTCCAGGAAACTCGAAAGCACTGAGCCAGCGGCACCTTTTATGGGAAGGAAACACAAAGTTAATAGGAGCAATAGCCGTGTAAACTATCATGTCCAGCAAAGAGAAACAGCTAAACACACATTGAGAAAGGACAAATACAAAGAATACGGACGCAATGGGAACAGCATTTCTATCTGTTTGTGTAAAATACACAACAAGACACTTAATCACTGGGCCAGAGGTATTTGTAAAACACATATAATGATAGTTGGTGTTATCAACATGTCTGTAAGTCAAAAATTGTTGAAAATGAAGTTTTTTTTTCCCCTTTTTAATTAAACGTATCTACTGTCTTTAAATGGGGACAGATCAAAGGTCTTAGCGGAAACATGTCAGACAAGAAGTCACACGGCACATTAGGTCTGAATGCATCAACTCATCTAATTTTCTCTCGTCACTGTGTTTGACACAATGAATGCAAGAAACGAGCCGTGCACAATGGTTTAATTGGATCAAAAACTGGTACGGCTGCACCTGTCAAACTCAGACAAAAGTACCTCATTGTGACAGAGAACTTGCAGGGTCACATACAATGCTGGTCTGTGCTAAACACACCTCCCCACACACCGAGCTGCTGTCTCATTTCCTTACTTATGAGATTTTGTGTCATCCCGGCAATCTACTTCCTGGCCCGTACCTGTTTGCTACCCAGCTGATACTTGTGTGAGTCTGTCTGCTATCCGATCGGTGCTACACGGAGTCACACAGAGTTCATCCAGTGAGAACAGGAAGATCTGCCAGGACTGTCAAGTCTTAACAACTTTACAGGGTAGCTCACACACTCATAAACACAATGAAACAATAGCCTTTGTATTCCCCACTTCAGAAAGGGAGACATTTTCAGTCTTCAAAGAACGGAGCTGCTTGGAACGAGACGGATAATATTTTTTGACCCTTTTGAGCGTTTGAGTGTTTCTTGGTGCCACATCTAGCACACTTTATTCTATTCCCACCCCTCGTGTGCCAGCAGTTCCCCCGACCTGCCAGAGAACGGGCGTAAAATGGTTGAGGCATTAATCACGGGGGGCGCAAGATCACGTACTTGGACAATGTACGAACCAATTTCCCGCAGGATCCCTCTGCTGGAAGTCCCCTCGTGAAAGACGAGAATGATCGGGTCTCTTGCTTTGGTCAGGGCTTCATTCCCCTGGCCTATCCCCATCAAAGGCCTTCTGTTTAAAGGGGGAAAAAAACAGAGTCCAATTTCTGGGCCTCCCACAAGCAAGCTCTATAGAGGCCCGGAGAGAAGAGCCTGGACTGGGGAGGCGCTACATGAGCGGCGGCCAAGTGAGAGAGCATGGGGAGTTGGTAGAAAGATCTGCCCGACTCATGGTTCCCTCAAGAGGGAGAAGAGGAATGTCTTGTGAGGGGGAGGAGAGGCTACATCAGAGGGACATTTGTGCATGAGTTTGTGATATTTGTTGGAAGATGCTAAGTGTGTATGTGTCGAGTTTATTTCCTCACGAAGCCTCCATTAGCGGGACCCTGGAGAGAGAAGCATTCAGCACTCCATCCATTACGCTCAGTCAGCTGTCATGTGCGCGCTCACACGTATGAGGAGGGACGGTGCTAAAGTTACTCATGTATGATCACAGCCACGTACATGCAACAAACACATTAAGGCAGGCGGTCCCTCACACAGGAAACCATCAAGCATGTCACCGACACAGACAACCAGGATTAGAGGAGAAAAACTTTCGCGTCAACTGATTTCTCCCAAGACGCAAAATATTCACGCCTCACCCACAAGAGCACGCGTTGAAAAAGCAAAGGTTTTACTTTGGAGATCATTTGCATATTTCCTTTGCAAACACACAAAAAATGTGTGAATGTGATTTTTTTTTTTGTTTTTTTTATCAGTGCCAATGTTAACAGCAGATCACTGCTACCTTGACAGGATGTTTTTTTTTCACGGTTTTGCTTCTGAAATGTTTCTGATCAGCAAACAGTTTTCAGCATCAGTTCTTGGCGAACAGAATCCTGGATCAGAATGTCGGGCCAAAACCTTCCAATCTGAAGTCAAGCAATTCTGCAAAGGAAAGTGGGTCAAAGTTTCTCCACAGCAAAGTAAAACTCGCAACCCCAACAGCTTCGCCACTAAGTTTGATACATCCAGTCACTGGGCTTTAGATGGAAAATAATTTCTCACAAGTAATAAATGAAATACCTTTTTTATTTTTGTCTTTTAGTCGAAAATATCTGTTACTGTATTTAGGTATAGCAGGGATGGACAACAAAATGACTCTCTTGCGGCTCCCTCTCATTATTTCTCGTAAAAATAAAACAACAGAATGAAAAAGAAAGTAAATGTCAAGAAAATCCAACAGGTGTGTTTATTCCCCTCAGTATCTCTTGCCACTCCGTGACCTTCGAGACTGACCTGGCGACCTCTTGGTGTTACTTAATGCCAAGTTGAAAAACATTTACCCTGGAGCAAGGCACCTGTAACAATGAAGGTACTCACAGGTCAGTAAAGGTAGACAGGGAAATTCATTGTGCACGCGCTGTGGTAGGCAGCTGCCAGATGTGTGTGTGTGCGTGTGTGTGTGTGTGTGTGTGTGTGTGTGTGCATGGGTAGCAGACATAAAGGGAAAGCTTTGAGTGGGAAAAAGCAGACACTGCACAGCAGCGTTTTGTTTTAAATATTCGACAGTATTTACCTTGATTATCATTAATAGCCAGTCGGATCTGATCATCATCCGCAGGGCTGAACGACTGTCGAGGAACAGAGACGTGAAAATGTTCCTTAGCAGAAATAAACATGCGAAACCGACACTCGGAGCGCGGAGGTCAGGTTTCGCCGCTCCGACAACTGTTGCTATGAAACCAGGGAGGAGAAAGAAAAAAAAATCCTAACCTAAGAGAATCGTTTCTGAGACGCACACAAAGTCAACACACAACGGGGTTTGAAAAAGTCTTCACTCCCTTTCACTTTGTCTCATCTTGACATGTTACAAGTACAAACATTAATGTATTTTGTTGTGATTTTATGTGATTGACCAAGATAAAAACATCACAGGTTTGTGAAGGAGAGGGGAAAAGAGTGCATGGTTTTGCACATGTATGACGTGTGACCAGTGTGTGTATACGGAGCATGAAGGAATGGCATCTATATATAACATCCGACTAAATATAGTATTCAAGCAGCAATGATGACCCAGTGTGTTATGAAAGGCACGCCACACTTTTAAGATTGTTCCCCCCTTTAAATTTCACTCAACTATGCATTAAAGTTGGGCACCAAAACCTGACAAAAGGGGAAAAAAAGTAAAAAATGAAAACCTTTGCAAGGCGCTGATCAGACAATAATAGAAATCTGATTCTTTGGGTTTTTTTTTAAAAAAAAATTAAAATCATTAAAAACATAAAAGTTTCAACTAGAAACTTTTAGTTTCATTTTCTGTGTTAAAGCCATTTTTTTCGCCCCATTTTCAATGTAGTGAGGAGAAAATCATAAAATGCACTGACGTGCGTGATATATAAAGCGTACAGTGAATCAGCGCAGAGCTGAGTAATTTGATCTAATTCGACCTTCAAGTAACCTCTCGTATAAGCTGGAATGACACCCATAACACAGATCTGGGAATTCCCTCCCCGTGACACACACACGCACACGCACTCGCACACTCCCCATAGGTGCACACATTTGTGAGAAATATGAAAACAAAGCAAATCAAATTCCGAGTCACAAATCTAAACTCTGAAATATCAAATATCTCTACGCCATGTTTAAAAAAACAAAACAAGACAAAAAAAAAAAAAAAAAACATCACACTGTGTCTTTAAGCATTTCTCTCTCGCTCTCACCTGAGCCAAAGGGCCTGGGAACAGCATGCGTCCCCTCGCTCTGACTGACGGCTCCTGGCCCCGAGGCAGCCGGCTCCGCCTCCAGGTGAGGTCTGAGCGTCTCGGGTTTCGCCGCTCATTCATCACCTGCCGTCGCCTCCTCAGCCCCGTTTCTCCACAATGCGTCTCCGCACACGCATGTGCGCGCAGACACGCTTCGGCGCACATGCAAGGTTGTGCAAAGTGCAGCCAGGTTCATTTCTGCAGCGTATTTCACCAACAGCGCGGCTGAAAGTGGTTTTAAATCATAGAAAACGTCACGCAGTCACCAATGATGAAACAAGCATTTTGTCAGTTGCCATCATCAGCGTCAAGCAAATGCACATCAGAGGCAGCTGATGTGCTGCTTCAAGAGTTTTAGCTGAAAGGATCTCAGGGTTGAGGCAGTTTTGCAGTTTTCAGGAAGTTTGTTCCTACGGATCCCCACAAGGGACATGGGGAATTTTAGTTTTTTTTCCTTTTTGCTTACTGCATTCGTAGAGATGGAACTACACATGAGAACGGCCCCTTATTAACCATTCAGACTACTGGCACAAAAAAAAAAAAACGACACAATCAAAGCTGTCGCATTTGATTCATAACCCCGAGATAATAACTCTGAGATGGTCCGAACATTTTGGATGTATTCTTTCTCCCTTTCCTTTTGACTGAAAACTTGTTTACACTGCATTTTGCACATGGGCTTCGTGGTGCATTTCTATCTTCAAGAAACAGTGATCAGTACGTTATTGCGAGATTGCGAGGTCACGCAAAAGAGAAATTGTTCCCCATGTCCCCTAGGGGCCTCCGTATGTTCCTTAAAATGCTGCTTCCAAAGGTTTGACAAGAAGAACGAGTGGCTGTTAGCAGAGCGGTACGGGCATTTTTATACTCTAGTTCATTTATAGAAACACAATGAAGCAAATATGGGACTACTGAAGATGAAAACCTCCAATACAAACCTTATCATTAACAAAAATTCACACAGAGTTGAGGAGGCCCGCCTGCGTCCATACATGCTCCTATCACAGTGAAGCTTCTTTTCCCAAGGTGAAAAAGCCCCATAAGCGCAAGGCTGTATGAAATCTCACAGCCTCGGGTGGCTGCAGCTCCACCAACACCTGCTACGAAATTTACAACTATTCAAATGATTTGGAAATCCTGCAGTTAGGGCAACTGCCACCTCGATATGTCATCCAACTCATTTTGAGGTTATCACTACTTATTTGGCGCTCCGTCACGCATCCTGCAACTGCCTGAAACTCGACTGGCAGAAATAAGTGCCAAGCCTGGTCTGATCGTCTGTTGACTGCACCGACGGGACTGTAAGGAAGCGGCGAGGAAAAAAAAAAAGAAAAAAAAAAAAAAGAAGAAGCGAAGCTTCGCTGCACCCGGTTTTATCAAAATAAAAACACAAAACCCTGATGTCATTAAGTTTTCTTATTCTTCTCTAACTCCTGATGTGACAGCAGTGAGCGCAACTGGATTCATTCAGAGCAGAGCTGACTAACAGAACCTTTTTTTTTTTTTTTTTCAAACTTCTTTTCGACGTATTAATAATGCAACAGCTCAGTTTACACTTCTGCGCTTTCTCTCTTTTTCTCCCCATTTTGGTTAGATTCATGTCCTCATGACAGTTCATTCTCATTCTTGCTTCATTTTGATATATGCTAGAATTATCCAGGGTGCTGCGGTTCGCACAGTTGCCTTGCAGCAGCAAGGTTTCGGGTTTAAATCCCAGCCTGAGGTCTTTCTACATGGAGTAGCATGTTCTCCCCAAACATGCAAGGATTCCCTCGGGTACTCTGGCCTCCACCCAACAATCCACAGACATGACTGTGAAGGTCAGTGTGCTACTTTAAGTTTCCCTATTTTGTGTGAGTGATTGAGAAAAATAAATAATTCCAGAAATAAAATTTATTTAAAAGAAGGAAAAAAAAAAAAAAAAAAAAGCACCGTAATCCGATTCAGCTGATTTTGGATTCCTAATCGAAGAGCTGGCTTATCGTGAGCATTTAGGTGAAGAAAATCCATCTTCATACCTACAAATAAATTAATGAGGGAGAAAAATAGAAGCCGGCTGTTTTTAGCACACTGGTCTACAGGTTAAGACCAGATGTTTTTGTAGGCGAGGCTGCAAATGAGCGTGTGCCACTTTGCTTAAACCAGACACTTAGTCTCTGTGTCTTTGGTAAATACATGCAGGATGAATGATGAGAAAACGAAACAAAGGGAGACAGGGACAACGTTCTCAGCCAATTAAATGAAAGCACCGCGAAACGAGCTCTGCAAAAATAATGTGCAAACTGAAACGACCGACTTCAAGTCACTCATTTCCTGCAGTGTCCAGGCAAATATTGTGAACCTCAACCGAGGCAAAGTTTAGGAACGGCATCACTCTGCAACCGGCAGAATCGGTTTGCGAATCGTGCTTTAATGTGTGTGGGCGTGTGATCGTGCCGCTGCCGGCTTCTACTTGTTGCTGCAAAAGCAACGGCAGATCGCAGGTTTCATTCCAGCAACTCTGGCATCTCGTTAAAAGATGAATATCCTTTTAAAGAACGAGAGGATTTAGTTTGTGAGTTAACTGCTAGAAATATCTTGGTGAACCGGCTGACGACACTTAAACTACCCAAGTAGGAAAAGAAGAGTTGATCGTATATGAATCACTTGTGATGTCAAAGGTCGGAAAAGTGATCGAGTGACAGACGTGACGGAAATGCTGAACATGTCACCGATGTTTTCAGTTTTTTTTTTAATTAGATTGCTCTTATATATGTCTCGGACACATTTTAATGTGATTTTATTTCAACTAAATTTGTGTGAAAAATTCTTACATGAACACATGAATAGCTATGTTTGTTTCCCCCAAGAATTATTGACAAAAAGGAGAAGGAGACCCTCAGTCAATCTGATCAGTGAGACTGACTGCATGTCAGAAAGACACATGTGCATTGACTTTGTCTGCTTACAGTAATAAGATCTCTGAAAAGGCTTCTAATAATTAAAGAAACAAAAAAATAATCTTGAGGTTTAAGGATCACAGTGTTTCCATTTTTGTACCATTCTCCAGGAAACGGACCCGGTGAGAACCCGCGGTCAAGTCTTGTGGATTAGCAGAAATCCTCAAACTGAAACGAACTCCAAGCGTCAATGAAACAAGATCAAGGTCATCAGCGGTCAGGATTTGGCTCAGGAATTCATATTCACCGTTCAACAACGGCGAATTGCAGAAGCAAAAGTTTTCACGTTAAACCGGCGAAGACACAAATGACGGCGTTTGCATCCTTGCCACAACATTTGGACACGTCCCTCCAGCAGCGAAACGCTGCGATGACACACCTTCAGTCGCCCTGTTGATTCATATTTAACCTTTATTTACCAGGTGAGTTATTGAGAACAGCTTCTTGTTTGCGACAACGACCCAACGTCTGACCGTCGCTTGAAGATGCCCTGAGATTGATCAAAGCTTCAAATGCGAGACTGTGGAGACAGTTGTGAGCTTAGTCTCCCAGCAGAAAAGCACGAACGTGGGGTGCAGAGAAGTAGGCAGATTGATTTTTCTCCTCTTTTCAATCCCTTTTGTGCGGCTGCCAGCTGGCCAGACAGAAGCGGAGATTTCTGGAGTAGATTTATGCTGGGTGGTGGGTCTGAAACTGGCTCCAAATCAGGATGGCCTCTCACTAAAGTTTTAATAATGATGCTGTTAGAATTTGTGTGGCGGATTCTGGCAGCTCCGGCGAGGCTGGCCTGCCGCTCTCTATTCTGTTTTCTGTCAGCTGGTGCACACACACATCCAGACCTGCGAAGACCAATACGCTCACATGCATCCATGTCACACACACACACACACACACACACACGCGCACGCGCCTTCTACCTCCTTGACTTCAACTGGCTCTTGACGAAATTACCAGAACAAATATTCACACCATCTTATTTTAGAGCACCGGCTCTGAAAGCCTTGGACTCCAATCTGGATTGAGATCAAAGTGCGAGTGAATCCAGATTCTGTTCACACTGTGTTTTTATGGCAAGCTCGGCCAAAACGTAGCAGTCTGCGTCAATACCGCCATTCATTAGTTCCTAGCAAAGTTGTTAGTTTGTGAAAGAAATCCATTCTTTTGGCAAGTTTTCACCATAAACAAATAATTGGAACCGTGAAGAGAGCATGTGTTAGGATGGAGTTTGAAGACATATCAAAACAGAGAGGAAGCAAGCTGAGCTTATCCTGGCCAGATAAGAGATCCACAGTAGAAGAGAGATGAACATTTACTGAATGTGTGAAGTCAGACGGTCCTAGAGAAATAAATGTTAACGTTTTGAACATTAATCCTGATGAAATGTTAGGGAAACTGTAAGTTAAAATCTGAAAATGTTTTTGGTTTGCAACTAGGAACATTTCTTCACACGCGAGTGCTAATTATTTTAAAACGAATCTCAAAAGACGGTTTTACAAAACCAAAATATAAACCCTCGTATTTTATTTACTATGAAAAAAAAAAAAAACGGGAAAAAAAAATGAAACTGGAATCTGAAAGGAGACATTTTTCCTCTCTGCTTATCTGTATGATTCACATGAGGTGTTTTGATTTGCAGTTTTTCATCTTTAACTTTTAAACGCAAAGTTGCATCAATTGTGCCATTATTTACTGACACTTTGTGACAAAAGTCATAAACATTCATGAAGACTCCACCAGGTCCACGACAGCATCATGGTTATCAAACCCCCTCAAACAAAGTGTTATCATAAAGCTTAGCTTAGCACACACTTAATTATCGTTGAGCACAGAAACGAAGGCGTACGGAAATATTTCGATGAACACTGCTCAATAAAACAATTCTTTATCTGTACCAAAAACCCCCCCAAAAAACCAATAAATGTAAACAAAACTCAAACACACATACAAAGTGTGAACTGTGTGAGATTTTCAGAGCAAACCCTGAAAAGAAAGTAAGACCAACATGGGAAAGCACATCCACACACGCACACACACACACACACACACACACACACACAC